>VXAB01010920.1:363186-380703 GCA_013399175.1 Odontophorus gujanensis | reverse complement strand
TTTTTTTTTTTTTTTTCCCTCCAGTACTCTCACATTAATGGGATTTATCTATCTCCTCTGACAGTAGCCATACTCAGTTTGGGAGTGAGTTTTAGTTGTGGTTTCTTATTACTTTCTGTAGCAGCTATGAGTTACTGAGTGGCTTTTTGTGAGCAAGCTGTAATCACAGCAGCCGTTGAAAGACCTAGCAGCAGCAAGTCACTCAGTGTTTCTTTGCAGCAGAGGTCCCAGTAACTGTTTGCACTGGAATGACCGAAGCAGTTAGCTCTCATTTGGACTATATTTGCCTAGGGATTTCCTCTTTCCATGACGTTCTCAGTAGTTGACTAAAACAGAGTGAAATAACAGAGCCAGCAGTGTTATATTGTTGTTCTGTGCTTTTGATCTTTCAGTGGTAAATTTAGGAGACAAATAACAGAACTTGCATTCTTTATGGTCTAAATGTCAGCTACGGTCTGTAGGAATAGGAAGACTGGAGGAGGTCAGAGAGTAAGAAGTCAGGCACTGCTCCCTGCAACGGGGGGGGAACTCTTTAGGGCATAGGACCCAACAGGTCAGATAGAAGGCTGTTGATGAGGCAGGAAGGAGGTCCACCTGTCTGTGGTACTCCAAAGCTTCACTTGTCCTTGTAGAAAAGTTTCATATTGTTATGGTATGAGGAGTATTACTATACTTTTTAGAATCAGTTATTTGGAGTCTGTTGAGCAAAATATCAAAGTACTGCCACATGTGCTAACTTTGGAATTATTACCAACATCTGTAATTTTACTATAATTGCCATTCATTATAGGCAGGACTCAGTCAAGCTTGCTGTATGGTACAGCAAATGAATATGGGATCTGATTTGTGTTTCTTGCTAGGAGGGTTACTTTTCTGTTTTGTTTTTTTTTTTTTTCATGGTTTATAGACTTGCTTGGGAAAAAAGCATGTGGGGCCCAGCTGCAACTTTGCCTCATTTGTAAGGAGTCTTTCTGCCCTTCTCATTCATCAGAAGGGTTTTCAGATTCACAAGCAGTTTCAAACTCGTGCTACAGCCTACCCGTTTGACAGTGTCTCTGCAACTTCGCTGTGAGACACTGGTGAGAACTGCCTATTTCTAGCAGTGGTGAGAATGTAATCAGCTTTGAGGTTTCTTATCCCTTCTCTGACTTCATCTGACCTCAGTCAACATGCCCAAAGGCAGCTGCAATCCTTCCACTCGCACAAAGCACCAACATGTGACCTTCGCTTCTCTAGCAACAGAGTCTAAAAAGGCAGCAGTTAATTGTTACCAGAAGCAAAATGGTGACCTACGCCTTGTTTTGTTTTTAAGTACCTCTTCTGATCAGCCGCAAGCCCTCCACAGTCAGCAGTCAGATATGAAGAACTTGCTTAGATTCTTTAAAAAGAATGGATTAAGGAGCAGTGTTGTCACGCATCTACAAGAAATCTCTTGTCTTAAGCTCATCTGATGACCAGTTTGTTGGCATTAGCTGGCAGGTCCAATGGAAATATATAATTCATGTCAAAATCATGTTTTGCTTCATATGCATTTTGCAAAAAATCCCTGCTTCGATTTGTTGATTTTTATTTAAATCCATTTGTATCTCATTTGTAACTGTTGACAGTGGAACATCTACAGAATACGAAGTGATCAGCAGCGGAAAGGTTTGCTGTGCAGCTTGCAGCTCGCCGCCTTCTCTTGTTCTGTCAAGCTTAACATGGCAATGTCCAAATATCCACAGTTGGTGTCTGTGCAGTTTTAATGCATTTCAGACAGGGAATTAAAACCAGTGCTTTTAGCCTGGATTGGTTTGGGGTTGTATTGTTTGTTTGTTGTTGCTGTTATGTGCTTATTTTAATCGAGAATGACATATCTGTTTTCCAAGTTTACTTCATGTAACAAAATGGCAATTACATTGAACACTAACAAAACAGATAAACTGACAGTATGTCAGAAGCATCTTTAGTTGGTTTGAAATGATCAAAGTAACATCACAGTGCATTTGAAAGTGAACTACTACCATAACAGTTCAGTCTCAGCAATCCATGAATTGATTCTGTAATTCTAGAAGAGGCTATTTTCATTAAGTTGGTTACAACAGTTTTAAATACTTATTTGGGAGGTTTTTAAAGTCTGTGATGTGTTCAGTGCTTGCTGTTTCACGTTTTCTTGTGACCAGAATGCACTTAGAATACGCTTTATACTACTTCCTTTATCTACTTGTTGGTGTTGATAGATATATCTAAAATTTCTTCTCTTTAGTTTAAGAGTTTAAAGCTGAAAAGGTGTAATGTAAGTTTGTTTCCTGAAGGATGAGTGACACTTCCTGATGCCTTATTCTTACCAGATTGCTCCACTCATGTAGCTATTGTTAGTGTGGCAAGATAGATTAAAAATGGTTACCTTTTTTTGGTTGAAGAGTATTGAAATCACCTTTTTATGGTGCTTAAGTTAATGTTGCATACAGCAGAGTTTTGCTTTCTAAATACAGCAGTCTGTACAGTACAGCATGTAACAGATACCCAGTTTTTCAAAGAAAATGTAGGAAGCAGTGCATTTTATTTTGTCACCATTTTCTGCATCGTTATATGACTATTTTCAAACACAACTTACAAACTTCACAAGTATTACTATGCTCAAGAAACAGTTTTTTGAGAACTTTTTTTTCCTGTCACTGTGGTTTCTGATTTGCATGCCTTAGCTAAGTTTTAATTGTCAGATAACAGACTTTGTGTTGTGTGGCTCCAAAACTTCACTATTTTCAGGTGCAAATGCTTGTTTGTAGATGAAGGTTTTGCTGAAGTAGAAGTGCAGGGAAAATTCAGTCTCTTCATACTATGATGAGATGTAGCTTTTGTTCTTGATGTTGAAACAACAAGAAAATAATGAAATTTGCGTATACATCTTTAACTCAGAAGTTTCTCTCACTTTCAGACAACAGGTATTTGGTTGTAAGAGTGTGCTGAGCAAACAGCAATCTGTAATGATATTCGTAGACTTAGCTGATTTTGTTGAAATAACTTTGTGACAGTTATACCTGAAATACTGTTTTCTGTCCCAAAGACAATCATTCTTTCTGCTGTCAGAAAGAATCACCGTCTGTGCAGCACAACTGGAATAACAAAATTCATTTTAGTCTTGATTTAAGTCTAATTCCAAGGTAAAAGTTGAAGTTGCACAGGTAGGCATCCAGGCGGGTCTGGAACGTCTCCAGAGAAGGGGACTCCACCACCTCTCTGAGCAGCCTGTGCCAGTGCTCCATCACTGCACTGTGAAGAAGTTCCCACGCACATTTGTGCAGAACTTCCTGTGCATCAGTTTGTGACCATTTTCCTTCATCCTATCACCACAAACTGCTGAGAAGAGTACAACCTCGTCCCTTTGCCTCCTACTCTTTAGATATTTACAGATGTGGGTCAGATCCCCTCTGAGTCTTCTTTTGTCAAGGCTAAACATACCCAGGTCTCTCAGCCTTTTCTTATAAGAGAGGTGCTCCAGGCCCTTTATCCACCTTTATGGCCCCTCTGCTGGACTCTTTCCAAGAGATCCCTGTCTTTTTTGTACTGGGGAGCCCAGAACTGGACACAGTACTCCAGATGAGACCTCACCCCGACAGAGTAGAGGGGGAGGATCACATCCCTTGACCTGCTGGCCGCACTCTTAATGCACCTCAGGATCACATTGGCCTTCTTGGCCACCAGGGCACGCTGCTGACTCATGGTCAACCTGTCATCCACCAGGACACGGAAGTCCCTCTCCTCGGAGCTCCTCTCCTAGCAGATCGTCCTCCAACCTGTACTAGTGCATGCGGTTATTCCTCCCTAGGTGCAAGACTCTACTCTTGCTCTTGTTTAAATCTCATCCGGTTTCTTTCTGCCCAACTCTCCAGCCTGTCCAGGTCTTGCTGAATGGCAGCACAGCCTTCCAGAATGACAGCCATTCCTCCCAGCTTTGTATCATCAGCAAACTTGTGTAGGGTAGACTCTGTCTTCTCATCAGGGTCGTTGATGAAGTTGTTGAACAGAAGGGGACCCAGCACTGACCCCTGAGGGGTTTTCTTTAAATTATTTGCATTTGGTCGAGTGCCTTTTCTGAAATACTCACTTGTGCCGCACACATCATGTACTTATTGACACATAACTTCCACCTGAAATAACCTGACATATCTCTAGCAAAGTCCAAGGAACACTGCCAATAAATATTGGCTAGTAGTAGATCCTCAAGGCAAGGTCTCTGCTGGACTATCCTATCCCGTATCTCCAAGCAACAGTGCTGACCGTGCCACAGGAACAGAAGGGAATGAAGACGTTCATAATGCTGTGATCAGTCCTCCTGGGCAAGTCTGTTTTTCACAAGTGGTTTGTGCAATTTTTTAAACTGAAAAAGCCTCCTTTCTCTGTGCATTTAGCTTTTCACAGAAGGGTTATGAACTCTTCCCAAATTTGGCCTTCATTTATGTGACATTTCCTAGCCTGGTGGAATAAGGAGTCCACACTGGTTCATAAGAAGTCAAAAATCATTTCCCAAACAAGATCAAAACCTGGTATTACAGTGGGCTTCCTCATTCAAATAACACTTTGTTCTCATTGCACTACAAAATGCATTAAGCATCCAATTTCCTTTGTAAATGATGCAGTGTATTACCTCAATAGCTACTTTTGAAGTAATCAGCAACTTGAAACACAGATGCTAAAACTAATGGAAGTAAATGAACCCCATCTGAATTGTAATCCTTGAATAGTAGTGCAGTGGTTTTAGTAATTCTTTATTATAGAGTTTATTAAATGAAATATGTATTGCTATGGAGTGGAAAAGTCAAATGGTCTTTTATAGCAAAAATAAGGACTTTAAACTTGTTTATCCACACTTCATTGGCTGTAGAATGCTAAAAGAGAAACAGTTTTGTTGCAGAGCTTAATGATCTGCACCACATTGTAACGTGGCCCAAGCAAAGCCCAAGTAGTTAATTGCTTGCTCATAAATCTTTTTTTTTTATTCTATTCACACTACAGAAGATGTTTAGACTCTCCTTTAAAGTGAGCTTGAAAGCTACGCTGTTAGGTATGGTGTTCAACACAATGTATGGTGCTGAAAAGGAATTCTGAGGCTTCTTTCATTCCTTTTGTGAGTTTTGCAGTAGTAGCCCTATGCATGGGCTGGAGATATAAAAGCTCTGTCGAGGTGGGGAGTGGCTAAGTGGGCAATTTGCCATTGGAGAAACCTTTTACAAAGCAATCTGAACTCTGAAAACACTCATAATCCAGTTGTTTCTACTGTAAAACAACAGGTAACTGACATATGAATATCTAGGTCCCCGGTGTACACCTTGGAGAACAGGTAACTACCTCACCTGGGAGCTCTGGCTCATCCTCGGGACGGTCTGTACACATATGGGAAGCCTGGGCTGCTGAGTCTGGCATCTAAGCACTTGATATTGCGGACCAGGGCGTACATGGCCTGCTGCTTTTTAACAGATTTGCTTCAGTGCATGGTGTAGTCACCCTGTAAACCAGCTGAAAGTAAAACAGATTGAGGAGGGCAAAAAAATAGGAGAATTTGTTCTGCCATCAGCACTCTACCCATTGTGGTTTAAATATATATCTAGCATGAGATACCAACATGTTTGTCATGGGCTCAGGGAAAACAGGAAAGTTACTTTGGTGATGCCCTTTTTTTTCTTGTTGTTGTTTGTTTAAATTGCTGTTTAACTTGCACCAACTGCACTATTCAAGCTGCTTCCTCTGTTTTTCTACTTATTTCCTATGATAAAACACATTTCATGCTTTGCTATTTTGGGAGTAAATGTCCCCCTTTTTTTCTTTTTTTTCCTTTTATGTTTTTTTCTTCTTTTAAGTTTCCTTGTTTATACAAACAGCAATAGCAATGAACTTAAAGTACTCTTATCCTAAATTGCTCCTTGTATGTGTTGGGAGGTCTCCCAGATGTAAAGTTACTGTAGCTTAAATCATTTTTGGAACACTATAAATTCTTGCAAACACTTACATATTTTAACATAAGTACTTGTTTTTCAAAACATTATTCAGAGTTTCAGTGAGTGATATTCTGATTTTCCTACTAAGGTGATTTGACATGTTTACTTTTAAAAGCATTATAGCTACTATTAGAAAAAATATGCAACTGATCATTTGAAGGAAAGAGAGAGGGAGAGAGCTTCGTGGATAAAGCATCTCTTCTTTAAGGAAACAAATGTTTGGTGACTTACTCATCCCTTGCCCTCGGGTTGTCTGTTACTTCTTCAATTGTTAATTATCCTGAATGTGAGAGAACATTATAGAACCAGTTGAAAACTGTCATTTTTTCCACTGAAATTTCCATAAGATGAGAATAATTTCATCTTAGCGTAGATTATCGTGTTTAAAAATTTTTACAGTGTTCTGCATGTATTTCATTTCTAATAACTATACTTGAAAGTGTCATTTACTATTTTATGCAGCAAAACACTTTGCGTTGATATACGGACTTGTCTGACAAGTACAATAGCTGGCCTGCACTCACATGCTTTCTTTGTATCATCTATCTGTTGCCCTTAAATATTCATGAAAAAACAGGTTAGAACATTTTTGCTAATTGCTTGCTTTAATCATGCTATAACAGAGTAAGAAGAATATCATTAATCTAGCAGTACATAAACAGTGCAAGAGCCAACTCTGCCCCTGTGTATATTAGTGATAACAAGAGATGCTTGTAGCTAGTCAGCAGTAATTTCTGAAAATTTCTTTATTGTTTAATTGCAGCTTTTGTGCTTTATCGACTTTATTTAAACTGTCAGTAGCAGTGCACTAATAGCACATTGCAGAATTTATTTTTAATTAATGTGAAATGAAATACTAATAAAATAAAATGAGTGCCATTCCAGCACACTTTCCGTGTGTCAGCTGCGTTCTGGTAAGATAGTATGAAGCTGATTCAGTGTTTGGTGAAGGTTAATTGAGAGTAAAACTGTGGAATAGTTCAGATTATTATATATGTTTTTAAAGACCCTGGTGTATGTGTCAATATTTATGTGTTCATAGCAGAAGGTGATTTAAGCAGTGTAAAAGTCTTGGTCTCTTGCTATGTTCTCAACAGTGCAGTGGATGCATGCTGTAGATGGAGTTTGGTCGGTCACCAGAAGCTTGTAAGTGCTCTGCAGCAGACACTGGTATGACCCAAAGACAAGGAGAGCAGCATCCTGTTCAACCAGAGCAGGGCTGTGATTTTTCTTGGTTCTGTGACCATTAGCAGGCACCTGCAAGGCCTGGCACAGCCCTCAGAGCTCAGGAAGGACCTGGTGCTTCCAGGAAGGTTCATGTTGGTCATGCTCTAAGTCTGAAGAGCGTTAGTATTTATTATACATTAAAAGGGAAGCAGAATTTCTTAAGGCCTGCCCTTGTAATGTGCATTCAGGGTAATCAAGTGTTTCTAATTAGTAACCCACTTTTTGTCTGCAGTGCAGGTTTTTGTTTAACCGCCTCACTTGTGGCTCACAATTATTCAGGGCCACTACTTAAATACCACTGTCAGAAACACAGGCAATACTTGGGTTAATGTCTCTCAGACCTGAGTAAGATGGGAACTGCATTCACATAACCTGAGTGTAACACAGGGGATGCTGGAATTGCCTCCAGCGCAATCTCACGCAGTGCTGGGCTTTAGGAGCACAAGATATTTCAAATGACAGAGTTTATCTGGAAAATTGGTGCAGTGTTTATCTAAAGAGTGAGCATCATGAGATGATGTCTCACTGAAATGTTTCTTAAACTGTTTTCCTTCCAGCTTACAAAATAACCAGCTTACACAACAGTGGAAAAATGCACTGGGGACTAGAGAGAACTATGTACCATCTCAGGGAGGGAAGTCTTATATCTTCCACTAGCTTACTTTTTCCTTCCTGGGGAGGTAAGGAGGAAATGCTCAAAGAGTACTTCTGTCTTGCTGTTTCTTCATAATAAAATAGTCTTACATGATAGATGGATAAGTTCATTAGAAAATTTTGGATGATGATGCTTTTATGTGCTTTAGAGTGTTCTTACTAAAATCGTTTTTTTCCCCTATTATATGTATTTTTAAAATAGCACGTATCCTGCTTCTTTGTAAGTGATGGCAATCATCAAAATTAGCAGGAATATCTCGCTGCTGTACTGCTTTGCACTCTTCCACATGCAGCTTGCTGCAAACGTACTGGGGAACATGCATTCTCTGCACATGTCTATCAGAGACTCCACAGTTGCAGGAACTGCCGGATTCCTGCGGTGTTTCACAAGCTGTGGTTCCCAAGGTGTTGCAGTGACAACTGGGTGGGAGTTTAACCTTGATGTAAATCTGGTTGTGTGGTTGGGAGAATACAACCTGCAGTACGAACTAAAAAACAAACATTTGATAGTTTAATCCAGGTCAAGATGAAAACTGACTACTTTTTTTTATTTCCAATCTGTCAGTGACTTACCTCATAATTAAGTGATGCTTCCAGGGTAACTAACTGTTCTTTTTCCTTCAGGAAGTCCTGAATGTAGTTTGTAGAGCATACGCTGAGAGCTGCGTCTTTGATCTTTGGCAACTGTGAATCACTGTGGCTGCAGTGAGCCCAACCATGTCCTAGATTTCACTGTAACAGTAAGGAAAGGCAGCATCATCGTAAAGAGGAAGACATTTGCCCTTGTCTTATAATTGATTTATTTACTGCCTGCTGCTAGCAAAGGCTTAAGAGAACAATACACTGCTTCTTTTGACTACTGTTATAAGAAATTTTTAAAAGGTCATTTTTCCTGGAAATTTTAGAAGCAAAACTGTGTGGGTTTTCATTTCTTCACTCTCCCCATCAGTACAGTCTTATTTTTGCTTTGAAAATGACGATCTGTGCTAACACTAACTTGCTGATATGAGGATGAATTTAGCTGAAAGAGCTTTGAAACGCACTGGGAAACCTGCAGCAGTAATCTTCATGAAATTTTTCGCACAAGTATGTGAGTAGTGGCAACAAACAAAGAGAAATGGCTTCTGAAATGTATGTGAATAGATTATTTAAAAGATTTCAAATTCAATTGCTTCCTTGCTAGCTGGAAATAAATGTAGTTTCATCTCAGAAGAGGCTCCAGAAGATCTTTGCAGTCCTCTAAGCGATGTTAAAAAAGCAAAAATCCAAAGCAGAAAAGTCTTACCAACTTTCCACTTTTCCAGCAGAAAAGTTTTGTTTTTAAACTCCTTACACGTTGCCTATTACTGGAAAGAGTAACAAACGCTTTTCAGTTCTTACTTCATGAAGATTTCAGTCCAGCCCTGTTGTTTCTTCTGAAGAAAGCAGAGCAAAAAACTTTTGCACTTAGCATTCAGATAGTGTGTTGCTTGTGTTTTACAACTGTGTTTTACAAAACTCTTAAAATCAGCCTGTTAAAGAAAAGAGAAGGTGATTTATTTGGTAGGGT
The DNA here is from genome assembly GCA_013399175.1 of Odontophorus gujanensis. Taxonomy (NCBI): domain Eukaryota; kingdom Metazoa; phylum Chordata; class Aves; order Galliformes; family Odontophoridae; genus Odontophorus; species Odontophorus gujanensis. The sequence continues at coordinate 371,298 of VXAB01010920.1, read as the reverse complement.
GGTTGGGGTGGCATCTCCAAATTGCTAGAGTCTGCATCCCTGCCTTTGCATTCTGGCGTAGCCAGTTTATGGCGGGATTTTCTTTGCTGCTTGTGGTGCTGTTGGTACCATCTGCTGTTGGCTTGAGTTGGAAAAGCAGTTGTCAGATCTTTCCTGTGATTTATCTTACACCAATGATTCTCTCTGACCTGAATTTTGTTATCCTACCCATAGGTCTGAACATGTATAAGTTAGCGTCTGATTTCAGCGCCATTCTTCGTGAATGGCTGTTCAATTGTCCAGCATGCCTCGTCTGCCTCTTAAACTAGCTTTGCCACTTTCTTCACCACAGGGGAAAAAAAAGACCCAAAAATCTTTGCTGAAAGATTAGGGGTGATTCATGAAGATTTTTCATTATCAACAAGAGGTATTTAAGACCCAATTTAGTCGTTTGTGAGAGAGGATTGATCACAGGTTTATGTATCACAGTGTTCTTTGAGCTAGATGTATAATCACATCCTTAGTAGAGTTCTTTTAACTATGACATAAACATACTGGAAATAACTGTGACTCAGTAGCCAATTATACCAGTGCCACAACTTTTTGGGAGGGGAAACATCTGTATATTCAAAACTCACTTGAAGGATGTCATCATCATAATCACTTCCCACATTCTCAGATCGCTACGAAACCTGGGATTTGATTTGTGGGTTGGTTGTGATGGTTTTGGTTGGCTTTTTGTTCAGCTTTGTTTGCTTTGTTCCTGCACTAGGATATAGATAGTGTTTGCTTTAATATTATTTGAACATTGGATTGAATTCCAGACTTTGTGAGAGAAATTCCTCAGAAAAGACTTTGAAATTTTATCCTGAGGATTTTACTTGTAAGTAATCCTAATACTGGATAGAAGAGTGTCTGGGAAGATTATTAGTATCGTATTTTGGGAGGGGATAATAAGAGAAACTTCCGTAGAATTGATATGTATTACTGCACATCAGTACTGATAAATAGTAGGATCAAACAGCAAATCCTCTACTTGAAGTATAATAATAGGTGAAAATCATGTCTCAAAAATCAGTCATCTGTCTTGACAGGTGAAGAAGCTTTCCCACAAACTATTTTGTTTCTGAAACTAACCTCTCATAAGGTTCCAGCATGGCTGTGCAGTACTTGAAGCCTTTGTTCATACCTACAAATTACAAACCACTGGTGAATGTTTGTAGGACCTAATCTTTCGTACTTTATTTGGTAAAGTTATTAAATATCTCTTGGCACAGTTCTGGACAACAGAGACCAGCCTTCTCATAGGCAGTTTTAGGGTTGGCACAACCAGGGAACCAATGGTTCCCACGTAACAGGTAGTGGTCTGTGATCTCATTTGTCAGGGAAGGGAACACAGGCAATTTCAAATGAACTTGGTTTTGCCATTCAGCTTTAGTGGTTTGGAACTGCCAAGGGCAGGTTTAAAGTGTTGTATCTCTAGGTTTCTTAAGTGGCGAAATTCCTTCCTCAAGAATTGGTTTTGATATTAAACTGTAGTCACGTGATCCAACAAATGGTACTTTGATGCACACTAGCGAAGACTAGATGAGAATAGACTTTTTTTTTTAATGCATGCTTATTTTTCCAAGTTTTATATCAAAATTAACTTGTCTTAATTTAGAGATGATGTCAGATAACAATGTGATGTGGTTGTGATGGGATGTGGTTGTTTGCATGGAAACCAAGCATTTCCTAACCTCTTATTAAGTAACACAAGGCAGTGTGCTGATCAACCTGTTGCTTCTTGCTGAATCATCATGGCCTGTCCACGGTGTTGTTTAAGGTCTGTGACCACAGCTGAACTTTCAGTAGTCTAGTGGCTCTGACAAACACCTCAAAACTGATTCTTTTTTCTCTGGAATGACTAAGTAGCCGTAAGTCTAGCGGTCTGAGTGCAAAACCAACAAACTGCCATGCATTAACTGTATTTTTAAAGATCTAAGTATCATGTTGTTATGACTACAAAATGATTCTGCTACCTCATCAAATTCAGTGGACAAGCCTCATGTTATTTAGGAAATAAGAAGGGGAAGGAGAGCGTAATACAATTGTCATGAATGTAATAAAATTGTAAAATAAATATATTTAGTATGTAAACAGTATAATTACTATAATATAATAAAATATATTAAACAAGGGAAGGATGAATGTAGTAAGAAAATAGAGGACCTTGGCAAAAGAGATAAGGCTTTGTAAAGAAGTTGCAGTACAGAATGACACAGAGCTGTGCCAGGGGAGATTCAAACTGTGCATTAAGAAAAATTTCTTTACTGTGAAAGAGGCCAAGTACTGGAATGGACTTTGTAAAGCAGTGGCTGATGCCCCACGCCTGTCAGCAGTCAAGAAGCAGTTGGACGATGCCCTAGACAGTATGCTTTCACTTTTCTTTGGCCCTGCAGCTGTCACCCAGTTGGACTAGATGGTCTTCATATGTCCCTTACAACTTACTTATTCTGTTCTGTTTTTTTAGGGAAGGTAGAACAAGATGAGGGAGGTTTGGTGCAACGAGTTGATGCACATAGTAGAAGATGTTTTATTAAGCATACAGCAACAATATAACAGCTGTCTCCAAATCACTGATGGAATTTGTCAGTGTTCTTAGATAAGGGACTACTATTCAGTTTCAGTATTGCCAGTTGTTTTAAACCTGAGTCGTGACTGTAGTATCACCTAAGTGGCAAAAATTGATTTCTACCATTTTTCACTTTATTTAATGACATTTTAGTTTGTGGAATATTTAAGTTATTGACAAGAAAAATAGTTATTGAGAAGATTGTTGGTGCAGAAAATGTTTCTGGTGTTTTCCTTCCTGCATCTTCCATTTTAAATGATTCAGAAACATCCTTTTTTCTTTGACAGAATGTCGGAGGTTGTTTATATCGACTATATCTCTCAACATGGAGAGTTTTTTGCTCAATATTCCTTTACCTGTTTTATGTGAGTTCTGCTGATTCAGCAATCCTCTTGGACAGGGCTCGGATCAATTTATTTCCTTCTCAATCACATTTTATTATTTCAGATTTTGTGGTGTTGTATCTTGATTGTAGCTAGGAGATGTTTGCAAGGGTCCCGTCTTTCCCCTTTGAGGAAGTTATGGCTGACTTTCTAGAACTGTAGTGCTGTGCTGTATGTGGAAACAGCTGATCTTTTTCTTAATACAACTGGAAGACTTCAGTGAACCACAGTGACACAAATAATGCAGAAACTAAGGAGCTTTTACTCCAACAACTTATGTAGAAAACTAAAGAAAAAAATTAAAAAAGTGGACAGTGTTCTGTTTAAAAATCTTGAGGGGTTTGGAAAATCCTTAAGATGTTTAGACTCCTTGAAAGTTCTGAATTGTGACAGTCTTAAGAGGAGGAGGTAAGTTAGCGGAATTGTGTAAGATTGAGAACTGCTAGCAGTCAGTTCTATTTGAAGAAATGTCTTTGCTGCTATTGTTGGAAGGGATTGAAAAGAAGCATCTCACTTTTGCCATTTTTCTAAGTCAGCACTGACGTTTGACAAGAAAAATCCAGAAGGCCGAGAAACTGCTTGCTTCAGTCTGTTTGAAAAAAAAGAAAAGGCAAATTCCCCAAAATATTAGTGCTGTATGGCATGAATTCATACTGAAGTCACTTCTAGTACATGTGGGAATCCTTGCGTTGATAGAAAGCTGCATAGCCATTTTAACTGAAGCACAGCTTTAGGAAAATTTAGCATCATTAGTATCATTAACAGCTGGAGGTAGAGAAGTTCTACTAGGAGAAACAAAGCTGAAAAGTATTAAAATGTCTCATCCAAAAACACTGCACAGGGATGGCCAAGCACTGCGATTGGTAATGAAGAACTGGAGTGTGCCCTCATTTGTGTGCTTGACTTTAAAAGGACTCCTCAGAGGCTTCTTTTTTAACTTGCACAATTTTCATTGACTCAAATTGCTTGCAGCTTCAATTTATCATCTGAATTAAAAGGCAGCACAAAATACTGCTGTTTTGCTCTGTCTCATTTGACAGGCATGCAGTATTATCCCAGTAGGAGTTAAAGATGATAAAACAACAGCTGAGAAAGAAGGCAGATTGAAATGGTTATATCATCATTAAACTTAGAGCACCCTCGGCTGTCATTGATGTTATTTGTGCTTTGCTGTAAGACTCAAATAAACAATTTTGAAAGTAATGAATAAAAATCGTACTCTAGGTTAGAGAGGTGTTCATCGACCCCAAATATTATGGATTTAGAAGTTTTCGCTGTTTCTCTTAAAATGAAGGGGGGTGTGGGGGGGTGTGCAACACAAACTTACTATTTTTGAAGCCTTCTTCCTGTGCCTTTGGTGTAACTTCAGAGCTCTTAAAGTATGTTTTGTGACGGAGAGGCCATCTAAAGCTATTGGCTGTACCTTCACAACACAGTAGTCAGATACAGCTCTGCTCTGATTGTGTTATGTCAATCAGAAGCAGAAGAAATCCAGCTGACAGCACCAAGTGGATGCATGCTTTTTGGTGCAGTAAAACTTAGACTAGATTTTGGTTGGCCAGGGGAAGTAGTGTGGACCCACTACAGACTAGTGTAGGTCTGTCTTTGTTTTTCTTCACAGAATCTCTGAATTGCAGGAGCTGGAAGGGACCTGTTGAGATCACCACTCCTGCTAAAGCAGGTTCCCTCCAGAAGGTCACAGAGGTAGGCATGCAGGCAGGTCTTGAATGTCTCCAGAGAAGGAGATTGCACAACCTGTCTGGGCAGGTTGTTTCAGGGTTCCATCACAGTCACTCCTGTGACAGTGAAGTTCTTCCTTCTATTAGTACAGAATTTTCTGTGTTTGGTTTCTGCACATAGCCTTTTGTTCTACTGTTGCTCATCACCAAAAAGAGTCTACCCTCACTGACTTGACTCCTACACTTGAGATATTTCAGTCACTGTAGAGAACACTTCAGGGTTTGCTAGATGTTGCTGCAGTGCATTGAGAGGTATTAGCAGTGCTTAGCAAGTCACCTGTTTGTGTTGAAGTATTCTTAAATTAATAACATGTTTAGGTATTCCTCTCAGTCTTGTTCTTAGGTAGCTAATAATGGAGTTGAATCCCCTTGCTCTATTTTGAAGATGTCTTGTCAAATCATGCATAGAATGATGTGACTGATTTGTAGCACGGAAGTCCCTGTGCGTCAGCTGTTCACAGTGGTTTTCCTGGGGGTAAGGACTTACTGCGTTGAAAGACACTGATTATTCTTTTCAGCATATCAAAGAACAAATGTACTGTAGGGTTTTTCTACTAAAAGAAAAAAAAAATAGAACAAATGGCTTTTGCCTGAATTTCCGTCATTGTAACTGCTTAAATCGGACTGATGCTAATGGGAGTTTTAGAAGCATAGATGAAAGACAGTCACACTGTCAGTGAGATATGGAGTAAAACTGAGCAGGATGCTCTACAGAAGCAGGAGGGTTACATCCTCATAGGGGCACCCTGCAAGCATCTAGCTCAGCCTGCTTAGAATAAACTGTAAGCATGCAAAACTTATACTCTCCAGAAAGTAGTGCCTTAGCAGTGGAAAATGCCGTGGATGTGCAAACTTGCTGAACACCGAGCTGTGCTGCTGCCCAGATGGGCTCAGAGAAATGGGAGTTGAGTCTCTGTGTCAGCTCTGCCATAAGCACACCTGATGTTTCTGATGGGAGACATCCAAGAGAACAGTTCAGAGGCACCAAGGATATGAGACTGGGAAGGAATCAACGAGGCTGTGTGCTGAGCTAAAGCTTAAAACAGGAGGCTCACCTCACAGCTGGAAAAAGGGGGAGAAGGAGCGGTAAACGGTTCAAGAAACCAACTTGGAGGAATCCTGTAGAGGTTAAGAAAGGAAAAGGAAAAATAGCCAAGAGCATGTTTTTAGAGGTGCATAGAAATACATGGTGACTCAGAAAATTAGTGAGGAGAAATACGCTGAGTCCTCATGGCTAATTATAAGTGATAACGTTATCGTTGTGAGCAGAAGGGGAAGGAAGTGCTGAGGGGTGGACCCTAAGAGAAAAGCGTTAACTGGAGTGGTCTGATACAGAACAATTATTTCTTTCAACGTAAGCCATGGTACTGAGGAATCAGCAAAAGCATGGCTTTGCTCCTCAACAGTTTCAGGGAGGATTTTCTCTAAAATATTGTGTGAATTCTATCCAAGTTTCGCTGATGAATGCTTGAGAACGTAGAGTAAAAGCAGCAGACGTGCTGACACCAGTCATTGCCTAGACGCTATTCAAACAGTAGGAGGTTTGGAGTAATATCCAGACTGAAAATTCAAAGCTAAGAAATAAATGAATAGCTTATATTCAAAGGCTTCTCAAAACGGAAAAACATGTAAGGAATGGTTTTGATCAGTCCATTCCCCAGGAACCCACCTCCAGGTGCAGTTCCTACACCTCTAGTACTGTCCTAGTTCTACGTGCTCAGCGTGGCTTTTAAACATGCGAGTCTGGCAGGCAGTCTAAGGTGAAGTAACCACTTCTGTTTTGCTTCTCATTTTCATGGGGTTGTGCGATACTACCTTTACTGGCCTGTTGTCTCTTGATTATCAGCTAGTTTCTTCTTTCTTGATGGCATACCTGGGACTTACACTTCTGAAAAAGGACTGTATTACAGTCTGATGTATTTTTAAGTCCACGTAGGGAGGAAAAAAAAGTTATCATTTCATCCTGGAATATTCATAGTAAATAGAAAAAGAGAAATCTCATTATTTTTACTACCCAAAGGAAGTCCACGAGCAGGAATCCTGAGCACATGCAAACAGAGATAAGTTCAAAGGGGCTGAAGAGGTGATGCTATAATTCTACTTGTACAGAACTTAGTCAGGCTACAGTAGAAAAGAGTGGGAGTGACTTGAAAGTATCCCTGCTGCTCTGGTAGGAAGGAAGCTGTGCAACCTGCAGAGTAGAGCTTCACTGTAAGCAGATTAGCTCCTAGCTGGGTTGACTGAACAAGGTACGAGGTAAATTTCTTAGGGTAATGCAAGTGTGAGCCTTTAAATAAAAATAAATGCTGTTGACTTCACTGATGAATTTTTTTAAGAAGTCAATTTGCCATCGAATCTAATTATTTTTAGGTAGTTGCAGTTGTTCCAAAAAGGAGCACGTGGCCTTTCTGTTTTTGCCTGTATATTTCTTAGTCACTAGTAAAGCAGGACTGAAAAACCTGTGAAAACCATGGAGACATTATTTTGTCAGTGCCACGCTGTGACATTTGTGATCTTTTTTCTTTGTTTCCTGAGCTGTTTTTTCACTTCGTTATTTCATTTCTGTTTCAGTGTGTGTGTTCGTTGTAATGGTAGTATAGTTCATCTTGTAAGTTACAGGATGTTAACTGGCGAATAGTGCCTTAAGGCAGTAGGCACTTAGGAGGCCAAAATGGATGCTAGTCATTGTGCTTCCCTTGTCAGCTGCAGAACTACTAAGTATATGCAAGTGCTTGGCATAAATCAGTGTCATCTGAATGGCTATGTAGTTTCGCTTTGTTGTCGAAGTAAATACCTACTTGTTGGCTTTCTTTGCTGTTTAAATGCTGTTCTATTTGTTCCTAACTTCCCCTATTTAACAGCAGACAAACCCAGGGAGCACTGAATGAATCGGATGATCCCGAAACAGGCTGTCTAACTGATAACAAGCCAACTTCTCGACACTTCTATCCTGTCGCCTTGCTGCTTGTCAGCTCACACTTGCTGGTTGTGTGGCTTATTTTAAGTCTTGCTTTGCTATTAGCCAAATATCAATAAACTTCACCTGTGTTCCTTTCTTTTTCTACAAACAGCAACAAACTACTTTAGACAAAGTAAATTATGCTGTATTATTTCTACAGTTTCAGACCTTAAGGAATCATCTTCAAGATACAAATGTCTGAAATGTACAATGTTTTCATTAATTTTTCTGAACTCTAAGAAGTATACTATGCATTGAGTGAATTGATTTGCTCTTTCTGTTCATGGTAAAGCTTTCCCACTGTAATTAGCTCAAAGAAAGCCCACCTACGATGCTGTCACTGTGTATACAAAAGATGTGGAATCCTGAATGCTTGAACCCCTTTTTCCAGAGTAACTAGTCTGTCGAATTAAAAATGGATTTGCACAATACAGACTG
>VXAB01010920.1:324641-363154 GCA_013399175.1 Odontophorus gujanensis | reverse complement strand
CCCCCCCCCCCCCGACAAATTTTACAGGGTGGTGGTTTGTAAGACTTGCTTTCATTGTGTTATTTTCATTGATATTATTAGCTGAGCGGATCTTATTTGTTCAAGAAATGATTTTTTCTTTGCTACAACTAACCTTTTTCTGTCAAGTAACTAAGTGGAATATAGTTAGTTCTGTTTTGTAATTAGATTAACCTGATTGTTATTGTTGCTTTAGTTGCATTTGCTTTGAAGACTCTTTTATATTCTTTTTTAAAAAGTCTGGTTTATGTCTTGATGCACCACTTTGGCACTTGTGACTTTTGTACTGTATGTGAACAAACATCCTTCCTTTATAAAGCAGAGAGTTGGATTGGGCTCTTTGAAAAGCCATTCTCTCTTTTTTTCATTGCAAAGCTGAACATAGGGGAAATGATGCAGAGATGAAACTTTCCATCAGAAATCTATAGGGCCAGACTTAATCACATGCCTTATTCCTAGAATATGATTTTTATGGCAACTTGTAATCTCACATATATAGTAAACAATCTGAAAAAAAAAAAAGTATAATGTTTAAAAGGCAAATATATTTCTGGAATTAGAATGAAATGTATCATTATTTAATTTTTAATTTTTTTTTTTAAACTAAACTCTAAACCTCAAGGGCAAATATATTAGGGGGGAAAAAATGTTATCACCTATTTCTGAGGGCAATAACTGTACTGGGCCTGGCCTTAGATTTAATTTTGTAAGATGTATCATCACTTGTGGAAAACAAAAATGTAGAGTTGAATCTTTGTTATTTTTACTTCAACTGCTGCTGAAACTCTGCAATGAACAAATAAAGCATATTTATTTATCTTGTGTTTCATGAAGTTGTACTTTTTCCCCCCTTTCACTAGAGAAGGATGCCGCATAGAGAATGTACTGAAGAATGTCAAATGCAGAAAGTATGCATTCAACATGATACAGCTGATGGCTTTCCCAAAGTACTACAGACCTCCAGAAGGGACATATGGAAAAGCTGACACCTAAGTTTCACAAAAAAAAATGTAATCAGGAACATATACCATGCTAATTAGTGAATATAAAAAATGCTGTTTATGACTTAATAATTTGGAATGTGTAACCAGTTGAGGTGTTATTTCATGAGGTTTAACATTTTAAAAGTAACAGCAGTTAGTCATCATGAAATAAAGTATTGGTGATTTAAATATTCTCAAAACCAAGTACGTTCAACTAATCTTTGTGAAGTTGAAGCTTAGCATGATTCATCAACCAGTTGGATATTAGGTCTTGGGGCAGCTTGATGGATGATTAAAAAGGGAAATGTCATTTGCAATAGGAACTGATGTTATCAGTCTGGAAGGGAGCATTCTGACTCTGAACCAAAGCCTGAGATTTGCATTGAAGGATCTCTTCCTGCCAGAAATCGTTTTTTCTGGTACTAGCAAAGCACTGAGGTCGTGATCAGTAATGATTAAATTCTCCACAGAATTTTTTATGAAAGTTGCTAGTCTTAATACCTAGGGTAAATACAATTTTGGTCATTAACGTTTGTTTTCTTTATATGAACGTGTTAATTTCACAGTTTATTTTTAGTAATTACTGCCTGTAATTTCAGTAATTCCGTTCTGGTTTGTTGCAGTTCATTCGGATGTATGGCTTTCTGTACCTGAGCCAAATACCACTAATTTCACTTAATCTTGAGCATAAATCACATTGAAATCAGAGGGATTAATTCTTCAGCGTGACTTGTATCTAACCTGTCATGTTTCTGTTCACAGTAGACCCTTAAAACCAATCTTTCCTTAGTGAGGGGTAAAATGACTTGTGTGTACAGGAGTTAACATATTGTTAGGTTATAAAAACGTGTTTTTACAGAGCCTGAGAGAAATGTTTTAATTACAGTGAACTCTTGTATTAGGATTAGTTAGCTTCTGCAGCTTGCTGATTTATATGAAATCTGTAGTGCTGCATGTAGATGTTCTAGGATAAAGAACAGCTATGAGCTTTAAAAATGAATGTTGGTGCTTTTGCCAGTTTGTGTTAGTCCTGAAATGCATCTTACGAAGAACATTTGTGTTTTTTAATTGTCTCTGTTTCTTGCTTTCTTCAGCCCCCCCCAGAGAGAAATACAGTTAACAGAAAACAGGTGTCCACTGGTTACTGACCTTTATGCAATGCATTTATTTTAAGAAAAAAATATCTAGGGCAGGAGTGTAAGAATGCTACCCAAATGAAACTGCATTGGGATTTTGAGTATCCATAGGAAGTTGTAGTTGCTGTGGATAAAGTGGTTAATATTTTCTTGCTTCTACAGAAGTCCAAGAAATCTTGATGCGTAGTGAATTACAATTTGTTTTTTCATCTATTAAGACTTGTTACTGGGTGTAAATCTGTAACTGCACTGGTAAAAATAATTGCTTAAGCACTGGATTGTGCAAGCTTTATTTGGTTACGTAGAGATTAACTTGTGAATAAAATTAAACTCTCTTGTACATTTGCAAGATGAGGCTTTGGAACATGTAGAAGTACATCAGGGAGGGATCTTCATTCCAATGCCTTGACTTCAATGAAGCCGAGAATTCACCTATACAATATATTTGCATAATTGGAACATTTTTTCAAAGTAAGTTAATATGTTCGAAAAGGGGTTTTGTGCATTTGTTGTTTATTCGTGTTTTGTCTCCATTAAAATATTATTTCATGAATGACATTTTTGCTCTTCTAGAACATCTTTCAACAGCAGTAGATGCCAGAAGAGCTAGCTGTGCATCATAGGAAGATAATACAATGCCTTGACTTTTCCTGTCATGTACCAGTAGGCACTACTCAGTGGATGGGGGACGTGCGGATAAAGTTGCGTGCACTTAAATATTACAGCTTTTCTGCACAAAATTCTATTTGCAGAGTTATGGAGCCCAAGTCTTCCTGGGAAAGTACTGTTCTGTCAGTCTGACTGCCACTCTCGACCTCACTTTGTTTCCGCTGTATTTTATTACTGACTTAAAGAAACATGAGATATACAGCTGAGAAATAGTGGTAGCTTCCTTAGGCACCTCGGAAATAATCCCAGTGATACACATAGAGTAGAAATGCTTGCCTTCTACAGTATTTCTGAAACAGTCTGTGAAATTCTAGGCAGAGACAATATTCAGTTGTGGGTACTTTTGTTTTTTACAGTTCTTTAACTCAGCCTCAGGAGAGTTCTGACAAGTTCAAAATATGAAATTCTATAAATTTATTTTTTATTAATGAAATAGTCTCTCAAGATCTTGCCTCAGCATTTATTCTCACTAGGGTTCTAAGTTATTTTGACAGTAATGTTACTTTTATATTTAAGATGACTTCATCAATGAAGTCACGCTTTTGGGGGGGGGGGAAGAAAAAAAAAACCAACCACCCAACACAATACTGCTCTGCTCTTTTTATTATGACAGGTACACCCAACAAACTTCATTGGGCTTGGGCTGTTACAGAAGAGCAGGTTGGGTTCTGTTTTGAATATGCCTGAACTTTTTCATACCAGTTTTTTCCACTGGAATGTCCTTTTGTAGGTCACTAAGACTCTTTTAAAACCAGACGCAATTCCAAGTGTCCTAGGAGAGCTTTATTGCTTCTGTACTGAAGGAGGCTCAAATATTTCTTCGTTTTGATGTTGTCTGCCACAGATCTACAGCATTTTATTCAGTCAGAGGCTGTCTCACCAAAACTGGAGTTGTCAATTAATCATGGATTCACAACTGGTGATTTTCTAGTTTGTCTTTTGTAAAGAAACAAAGATCTTTTTGCTGCAGGTTGGTGGTTTAATTGTATGTTCACTGTACAGAAGACACAAAGTCGTGTCAGTTTGAATGCCCAGCAGAGGAGTTGAATCATCCCCTGTGGTCTGTCTTGCATGAATCCTTGTATAGCACTAAATTACACAGGAGTAGAATTCAGCAAGTAAATCTTCATTAGAAAGCTACACAATTTGTTTGCATGAAGTTAAGGAAGCATACTCATTTAGCAGCATATGTGTGGGAAGTGTTCTGTATCAGCTTGACTTAAAAGATTTTTTCCTCATAGGCAATTACAATACTGGTATAATTAATACAGAAAATTACACGCTTGACATTATTAAGCAGGCAGGTCTTTTTGCTTCTGAAGTCTTCTTTTGGTGATGTTTAAATATGTTCTTATTACTGTTTATACTTTAGCTTTTATGGAGCAATTAGGAAACAAGATTTTAATTGTTATCTGATTTTGTCAATGTGAACCTGTACATTTTGGTGAAATGCTGACAAATGTGTGTGTTAAGAAGAACAAATTATATAAGAGGATGACTGAAATAAACAAAATATTAATGGGAAAAGAGCCTTAATGGAGGCCTTTGCCTCCATTAGTTTTTCTACTGTCCAAATTTTGGCATTTTTTAAGGTGAAATAGTGAAATTAACATTTTGTCTGAAACAATCAATCTGGATTAAAATTCACTGATTTTAAGTGAATTAAAATGTAATGGTATTTTAAATAATCACTAAGAATTTAGGTACAGGGTGGAATGTATTAATTTGAAGCCCACTGTATTTTATGCCTATTTTGACTTCTAGAAAATAAGCTTATTCTTACCTCTTTTTTTATCACAAATTCCAGGAAATGCTATGGCCAATTTATAAGAAGTAGGAAATGCACTGAACAACAACAGGTGTAATATATAAACCACATTAAAAACTGTGTGGAAATTACTTGTGTGAGTTATGGTATGTAATCAGTTAACAGGCTAAAATGTATACTGTGTGAGTTGGCCGTGTTATAAACTCAAAACAGCGATATCTCTATGTTTATGCTTTTTTTTACTGTAAAAAAGGAAATGTTACGTACAGGCAATGCCATGAGATAGGGATTTGCTTCTTTTCACTTATTCACAGCTTAAAAGGATATGTTCACATTCAAAATGCTTTAACATGAATTACTGTTTTTTAAAACATAAATTGGGGTTGTAAAAGCAGAAACTCGCAGAACAGCATTTAAAAACAAGCAAAACAAAACGAGGCTTAGGACTGTAGAACACTGAGGTTTTTCCTTAGTCATGCAACCCATGAACTGTTGTGTTGCTAGAGTGTTCAGAATGTTCTGCGGCATTCAAGTGCTTCTTTCTCTCAGCATCACCTGAATAAGTAGCATGCCACAACAATAAATTTCAGTAATTCAAGGTGAAAATTTTCCATTTGCTCAATAAGAAGAGTATGTAGAGATTTAAATAGAAGACATTCGTGAGCCAATGTATTCATATTCCAGAGAGTGGAAACATAAAGCATGTGGTTTGTGTGCTAACAGGGAACAAGATTTATGATAGAAATCTGAGTGTAATAGGTTGAGTGCTCAGAATCCGGGGTTCGGAGTGGTGAGATTTTGGGGCAGTGCTGCTTTAACTGGAGTCTCTCACTGCAGTGTTCTGTACTCTTTCCATCTGTCTAGCAAAGTGCTTTAAAAGCTTTTAGCAATTCTTTTTTGTTCATGAAGTGTCTGACTTCAGAATTTCTAAAATCCCAAGTTACTTTGGTACTTATTTTCATTTGGTGTAGCTGTTCCTTGTAACGTTCATGTCTCACACTCTCATGCACATGGGGCTCAATATAATATTAACAGGACTTCAGTCCAGAATGTGTGTGCGTGTGTTCAGAGAAATAAAGCACAACTAAGCAATTCAAATCTTTTTATACGTCAGGAATTTAGCATTTTTGTTTCACTGCTGTCTGTAAGCCATGCTCATTGTACACTGTGTGTATATTTTTATTTAAATAAATGTGATATTTATTTTTTATGTTTCTGACTTTTTTGTTACTCATTTTTCATTTTCATGACAGTGGTCTTGCCCAGAGGGCACGCTATGCATGATGGCAAGAGTGTGTGTTTCCTCCTAAAATAGTTGGAATAGTCTTGTCGCTGCTATGACTGCACAGTGACTGAAAGCCTCCAGTGCAGCACTAAAAAGCTTGTAATGGCCATACATTGATTATTACTATTATTCCTAGTGTCACTACAATTTTCATCTGAGAACCAGGTGGATTAAAACCAAACAAAACATTCACTCACTCCTGAAGTAATCCCTTTCAAGTAACTGCTAATCTGTAGACGATTATTCAATGTAGACCAGGTGGATTCAACATCTTTCATAATGAAGACCGTTACAAAGTTGATGTGGCTGCTTTTTTGGGATGGTGAAGACAATTCCAGACCTTGGGAAAGGTGGATCTTTTGTTGAGATCCAGACTTATGTGATCTGTCTACTCCATAATAGGTAAGTTCTCCATGACTAGCTGAAATGCAACAGAGATTTTTGGGGGGGGGATATGGTGAAGTATGTACACCTCGTCTATTTTATGTTTAGAAGCTTATATTATTGACTTTCTGCATTTATGCTTGTATATTTAGTTGTTTTACAGTGATAAATTCCTTCAGATGCTAATTACCTGCAAGATAACCTTTAGAAAACACCGGGAGCTAATGGTTATTATCTTTGTAAGTTATAAAACAGCTGTTAGCATTCAGCCTAAAAAAAGTTGTCTCCTACTAATAAAAGTGACAGTATTTTTAAAAGAACTTTATATTATTTTGTATACTTTCAGATTTTATCTTCTATGTCAAATAAGAAACACTGTTTTCTCGTGACAGTATAACTGGAAAAAAAAAACAACCCACAACTCTAATGAGAGTGGAATAAACATGATAGTAAAAATGCATTATCGCCATTTCCCTTTCCAAAGATATTTGGGGTCATGTTTGAGTAGAAGTATGATCTGAGTTTTCTGAATGCTAGTTAGCTGTGGTCTGCAGTGGGGCAGCCAGTACTGGCATTGATCATTTCTAACGCAATTGCTTTTACTAACCAAGTTGGTGAGAGCTCTGTTGTGCACCTCCAGATGAGTATTCTGTAGATCTTTAGTCGTTCTGTGACAGCTACTGTTAATGTGATTGAGGACACTGAGGTCCTACAAAATAACTGGACTGTGTTCTGTAGGCTTTACCCGCATACCTTTATGTCTTGAGTTTTTGTGTAGGCTAAAAGTACTGTCCTAAACCTGTACATTAATAAGATGTATGCTTGGCCTGCTGCTGGAGAAATTTTTGATATTTTTAGTGGAGAAGACAAATTATTTCTAAGTGAACTGATGAAAGAGGTTGAATTTTAAAAGCAGCTACGATTTTTTTTAATGAACATATTGCATTTATATTTTTATATATATATGCTTTTAATAGTAAAACAGAATGGGAAAAGGCGGTGAAGTAAGATCTGTTAAAAATTGAATTTAACTTGTTAATATTTCTAGCTGTCAAATATATTTTTGCTTTTGGAGGTGTTGCACAGACGTGCACGTGAGCAGCCTTAGCGGGGCCTGTAAGTGTGCCTAACGCATGTGTTGATTCCAGTAGTAAAAGCTACTTTTCATGAAGAATGAAAATGGAGGGGAAGGTGTCCCCAGTGGCCCTCTCTGTGGTGTGTTTCTCAAACTGACTCTACTGTTCCAGTCAGCAGCAGCTTGGAAGAGCTCAAGCCTCAACTGGCTGTTGCTCTGTAATGTGCCATGATTGGGAATCTGCTGATGGGCTGTGACGAGGCTTTGCCACAAGTGTGTCATTGATGCCTCTAATGAAAAACAAAGGGTACACTCAAGGGTGATGAAGAAGGGGAAGGAAGGAGTGAATTTTGTCAGTGGAAATCAGTGCCTGGAAAAATGTGCCGTAATACCTGGCTGCATGTGCAATGCTGGGAGCGTAACCACAGAGGATCAAGGGAGATGTACTGCCTTTCTGTTTCACCTTTCTCCAGCATAGAAAGAAAATCTCCATGGGTAACCTTTTTTCATGCAAGAATAATTTGTGATCGCTGTGATTTATGGGACAAAGAGTGCTTAAACTGCTGACTTGAACAAAATTAGAATTGTCATACATACGTACTGATTGTCAGAGCAGAATCCACCCTTTGGGTGGTATATCATTCCTTAGAGATTTTCTGTCAGTGTAAAGCCTAACATATTTTGAAATGGAGAAAAGTTTAAGATCTGATCCTTAAGTCATCATTCACAAGAGAAGGAACAGAAACGGAGCACTGCACTTGAGAAATTAAAACCAAAGACCAGGTTTTCAGAAGGGGTGATGAAGCATTCACATGCCTGCATTTTGGTTCATAAGGAGTTGTTTGTGTTCTGTGAATACCGTTTCAGTACACATAAAGTTGATGGTTTCCTGTAAATGATTACAATTAATAGTTAACTAATTTACTTGTGCACAAAAGGAAGACACTGTTATAAAGGCATGTATGCAGCAAAATATTAAAATACATATGAATGACTTGAGAGCTGTTTGATAGTAAGACATTTCTATTCTGCTTTGGCACTTATCACATGAAAAGTACGTCATGTAACTAACACGTTTTGTTTTCTCTGGTGCTACTTGAATCAGGGTAGGATATGTCAGTGTAGATTCTGAGCACTTTCTATTTGAACTTAATGACTCTGGGATAGTGGGTATTAAGCGGAAGTCTATAGAAGCCCAAGTTAATGAAATGTCATAGTTGGGCTTTTAGTGGTTTTCACACAAGACCACAATATCAGGGAACAATGACAAAGGATGTGTAAAAAAGGTGTTCATTAATTTGGTTATCTGACCTGCTTCTGTTTCCAGTCTTTGTTTTGAAGATCAAACTCATGTTCAGGTATGACACACTTGTGACTGGACTCCAGCAGCTGTATTCTGCTGCCTGATTTGTAATATTACAATACTCTCAACCAGGCCCAGCCTCAGTAATTCCAAAGGGAACTTCTCAGCAAATTCACTCTTCTTACCGCTCTGTTCCATGCGTGACTTTCCAGCATTGTGGAGCAGCGAACAAGCATGACCACCCTCCTGCCCAGCCCTGGATATTGTGCTGTGGCACCTGGACTCTCGTAAGTATGGCAGCTCTATGGCCAACTGGTTATGTGATGGATTTCTGAGTTAAGGTTATGGGATCTATGTCAATCACACACCAGATAAACAGATGTAAGAAAATCAAGGAGCAAAGATATTTCTAACTGGATAAGGAAGATCATTTCTTAACTTAAGCTATGCATTTTAGACTTCGTTAAATTCATCCTCACCTCAGATATTACTGAAGTTCTGATACTTTGTTCTATGAGTGTGGTAGCAGCTACAGTGGTAATAGACAACCAGTTTATCAACGTGAATATGAAAAATGTCCTTGAATGGATACGAAGATTGTTGAAGAGCAGTGGCTGTCTGACCAAATAGGTACCACGCATGTACATTCTCACACAGGCAAAATGATGTTGCAGAAAAATGATGGCATTGCTCACAAAAGCAAGGGACCAAGGCAGCACGTAACTGACAAGATAAGAAGTGAGTACAAGAATGAATCAAGACACTGTTGTTTTTGTTTTTTGTTTTTTTTCAATGTTTTGTGAGCACTGTGTCTCTGGATTTCATGAAGATTAAAAGCTCTTCTAGAGGTTAATTGCAAAACCTAACATGAACAGGTAGTACTTCCTTGTTTAGATAATGTAAATGTTTTTTACTGTTTCCCAGGAGCTTTTGATGCAAAGCAGACTGATTATCACTCTGGAAAGACAACAATTAAAAGAAAAGAATCTTACAAAGTATCAGTAAGTAATATTAGACAGGACCTTTAATAACTGCTTTTAGCTTCTTATGATTTATCACCTCCACACTTGAAACAGCTCAAACAGTTATCAGAAAAATACATCTGTGAAATTCAGGAATTATACTTCTTTTAATACCAGTAGGGAAAAAAAAGCAGTGAGCATTTCTGAGGAGTGGAAAATAGGAGCTGTTAGCAGTTTTTGTGTGAACCCAGTTAGGGTGCATAGCCATAAAATGCTGATAAGAGGGTGTTTTTTGTTGTTGTTGTTGTTAAGAAAAAAAATAGCGTGAAGCACCCAATTTCACTCAATTTATATTTATGTATTCATGGACATAGTTAATGGACGTCAGCAGGGAAGATGTGCTCCCACACTTTGTAAAAATCAACAGGAAAGCAGTGCACAGAATGCAATTCCCTTTTGCATTAAACTTATTAAGTCAAATCAATTTTTACAAGCACATAGGGCAGAGCTCTGGCACTTAATTCCTTTTGATCTTGCGCTTGCTAAATTCCATGTCCCACCATGGTACCATGTGGTCTATTTTTAAGACATAATTTGTTTGGACATCATTAAAAAGAAAATACTACAAGTTCTAGCAGCAATAAGGCACTACGTTCCCTGTCAAGTTATTAACTGACTGCATAAACATACATTAAAAAAAAGAACTAAGAGCATAAAGGGAAATTCTAGTTTAAAAAGAAAAAAGAAAAGCAAAAAAATTCCCAATTATTCTGTTCAAAAACATGAAGCAAGCTACACGCCTGATAGTGACTAATGCAAAGTCAGCCTGCAGATAACTTTCACCAGTGTCGGTGCTGAGTGCACCTTACTGTTACCATGGCTGTTAAAGATCCTGTGGAAGGTGACTGCTATGAAGTGATGGGTTTTTGAAGAGAGGCTATTGTGACTCAGTCAATGGATTTGTTTCATCACTAGAGTGATGCTAATACAAAAATATGTTTTACTATGACTTCTGTCCTGAAGGGCTCATTTCCTGCTCATGGATCCTTTTCCCACCTGGATGCTACTTAAGAGGTGGTGCAGAGTGATTCCTATTAAAATAATGCACGTCTCCAACACTAGAGTTGTCATGCTGTTTAAGTTGTTATGCAGTGAGAAAACATTTAAAATATTTCAGTTATTGATCATGCTGTGATTGCATTTTAGGTTTTTTTAGTGTTGTTAGTTTGTTTTGGTTTTGCTGGGAAACTAGTAATGGTATTTAGGATGGATTTGATAACCTGCAGCAGCCAGATTCACATTTGCATGCTTGTTTCAGGCTGTCTGTGGACTAAGGGTTTAAGTACCTCCACAGACAAATGGACAAGGCCTTTGAGCCACTGATGTTATAGAGCCTTAGCAATCACAGTAAACTGACTAATTGCTCTGTGTGGGTCAGCCAGGGAGAAGTATAGCTGCATTGCTGTGCCTGGAGCTGCGTGGATCCAGGTAGAAATGTTCATGGTTTGCGGTTGCAAGCCTATGAATTATGGAAGCTGTCATAAGCCTTCAGTCTTTTAAGTGTGATGATCTCTTATCTTGTTCTATCCCCCTCTTAGCTTGTGATCTTTGTACACAACATGTTGTGAGAGTCATAGAAAGAAATTTGATTTAAGAATTGGGCCAAATGTTCTGCTTTCACCTTGTCCAACAGTGATGTGGAGGCCATTCTTAGGGAACAGTGTAGGAGCAAGGCTTCTACTAGACAAGACTGCTCATATAGCTCTCCTAGATTCTGGTAATGAGTGATTTAGGGACACCTGCAACAATATGTGTATTGAGTGTTTGGGGCAAATGTGGGGGAAAAAAAATAAAATTCACAAAGCTATGTAATGGGCCTTATCATAAAGTCACCAAGGTTGGAAAGGACCTACAAGATCATCCAATCCAACTGTTCACCCATCACCAACTAGTTCTCCTTAAACCACGTTCCTCAACACAGCGTCTAAACGTTCCTTGAATGCCTCTAGGGTGGGTGGCTCCACCACTTACCTCATGTGGCTTGACCACTCTTCTGGAGAAGAAGCATTTCCTAACATTCAGTCTGAATCTTCCCTGGCACAACTTGAAGCCATTCCCTATAAGACGTCCTATCACTAGTTCCATGAGAGATGAGGCCGACCCCCAGCTCACTACAACCTCCCTTCAGGTAGTCACAGAGAGCAATAAGGTCTCCCCTGAGCCTCCTCTTCTGCAGACTGAACAATCCCAGCTCCCTCAGCTGTTCCTCATAAGCCCTGTGCTCCGGACCCCTCAGCAGCTTCATTACCCCTCTCTGAACATGCTCCAGGGCCTCGATGTCTTTCTTGCAGTGAGGGGCCCAAAACTGAACACAGGTCTGTTTTCTCTATGCAGTCTTCCAACCATTCTGCCCCAAAGCCTGTAGCATTGCCTGGGGTTGTTGTGGCCAAAGTGAAGGACCCAGCTAGTTTCAATAGGGTTTAGGTGTCTGTTTGGAAAGAAAAAATCCAGTATTTATGGCTGATTTTTCATAAGCAAATGAACGGTTATTGCTGTCGGTGATCTATTCAAGCAGGTTTAAGTTGATGTTCTTGGAAAGGATGGCATTACAAAATATAAGCAGATGTATGAAAAGTGCCTTCTATTAAATATATGTGCTTCAGTTAGTCTCAATTAAAATTATCCAGTCTTTCAAAGAATCCAAATGCTGTGAGCAATATATAGATGCAGTGCTACAGAAATCTTTTTGTACCTCGTTCTCCCCATCAGCATTTTTGGTAATGTAGCCTCCTGCTTTTAGTTCTTGTGTGTATCGTAATTTGGAAATCTGAGTGGAGCACAGGATTAGGAAAACTTTGTACAAGCTTCCCCTTTGAACGCTTGAAGAACTGTTCAAATAGTGCACTCTAAAAATTAAGTAAATGTGGGCTCGGGTTTGTGCTCAAGTTGTTGCTACCTGATGGCACCTCCAAAAGCACAGGGATCAGATTGACCCTGTGAAAATGCTGCATTGTAGCTTTGCCAATTGCAGATATAAAGCACTTGTGTAAAATGTAGGTGCCGAATCAGACTCATAAGCCATGCCTATAATGAACTGTATCTGCTTTTATTACACAGCAGGGATAATATGTCGGATTAACCTTTTCAGAGGTAGGCTGTGTTAAGGAGAACAACTGCTTTTCTGAGGCTGGAAAAAATTGTTTTAAAATAGCTTTTCATGAAACTTTGTGAAGGGAAGGTTATGATGTGAATTCCAGCAAGAGAAGTGAAGCATGGAACTTGTAACAAAATTATTCTAAATATGAGCCAAAAAGATCAGGATCTTCCTGCCTAATTTTCTGCAGAATATCAAATGCAGTTCAGAAAATGTCAGGTGTAATTGCCACTTTCCTTCAAAATGCACATTTGTTTTATTCATCAGTTATAGAGCACATTTTGTTCTCATCGTTCTGTTCCATTTCTTTAACTCAGCCATATTTCTTACATCCTAGGCAGGCTGAAGCTTCATGTTCATGGATTTTATAAGGAAGTCTCCCAGCCTCCCAGTAAAATTTTGGAGTAATACACACTGTAATAGTAAAGTTTGTGTGAAACACAAAAGGGAAAATACTACATACGTTTGGCAACAAGAAAAGTCAAAATGTGCTCTGTAAATAGCATTCTTAGATAAATACACAAGGGCGTTGGTGAGGTCTTCATGAAAATTATAAAATTAGTTAAGGAAATAATTGATGGATCTGGAGCAGTAGGAGTGTTACTCTTTGTTATTCTGGTTTTGCTCTAGGTTTCATTTTTAAGATCTGTTTTTGTTTATTTTATTTTGGTATGTTCCTTATTTCCAATTTTTTCATGGGGAGATAAATCAGTGCAGATTTTATACCTAATGTGCTCCTTATCTGACAAAAAAAGGCCACAAAACCACAACACTTGTGAAGAATCCTGGATATCATCATTTTTTATCAGATCTTAGAAACTATATTAGCATTATAATTATGTATATGTAATAGCAACCTCAGCCCTCTAGCATGCTAGTGAATACCTTTTTTTTTTTCACTTCAACAGTTTCTTCAATCATTTTATCCTACTGCACTGCTCAGTATAAGACTGTGTGACAAGGAAATGTATCGTATCTACTCTTTACGTAATGCGTGTTGAAACAGCAAAATGAAGATGAACAGCAACTAAAGCAACTTAAATTCTAGTTCACACAAAATAGGCAGAAGTGTGCTGTATGTGCTCTTATTTTAAGCAGCTGGAGGTTCATACCTATGCAACGCACCTTTGCTTTCCTGAAGCAATCCGTGTCACATGAGTTTGACATTACATTGTTAGTAGGTGTACTGAAGTCCTTTGTTTGTCTGGTGTTTGCTACAGTTTTCATTGGCTGATAATTTTTATTCTCCTCCACTATCTGTAAAGAACATAAAGCAAAGGAGCTGAGGTATAAGGTGGTCAGTGAAGTGCACAGCAATGCATATTTTTCTTAACCTTGTTTATATGTTGTGCATCAGTGGGATTAGGGAGACATAGATTTTTCTGTGTGCCTTTTTCTGCACCAAGTTGCCTTCATTGTGATGATCTGTTTTCAAGGCTGAGATGTAGACTTCGGCAGTGGAAATGCTAGTGATCACAGTTTTCCAAGTTGCAAACTGTACTGAGATTTTGCAAATGATTCAAGATCTAAAATGTTGCCACCCGTTTTGAGACTGCGTTCTAAATTCAGTACTTTATTTCATTTGATCAGCTGAAGGAATTGTGATGAATTCCACACATCAGTATATGTTTTCCAATAGAAAATCTGATGTTTCCATTTCTTTCCATGATAAAGTAGGTCTTTATTTTACCTCCGTGTTTTTTTAGTTGTAGGTGGTTGATAACTTGCTTCTTTTTCTACTTTATAGCAGGTTATTTGTACCTGATATTACAACAGAGAGAACAAGGCAGACGATAGCTCTAAAAGATGGAAATTTAAAATAGAAAAAAAGTTGTGTGCTTGTTCTTTGTCGTATACAATCTTACCACAACATAAGAAGAACAAGTAAATTAGTTTTATATAAACCCAGTGGATTCTCTAGGCAAAATGGGGAGTTTCCTTGTACATCTGTAAGTGCAAAAGGTTGAAGTGAACACTTGGAATCCAACAATTTCTTATTGGAAGGTGATTGTTGTTATAATGCAGTGATAAAAACAAGAAAACATGTTTTTAAACTGTTATTATTATACTAAACTGAAAACAATACTACTGTTAAAATGCTTTCAAAATGACTTCAGTTAGATTGTAAATCAATTGTTGAATTAATCTTAGTATTCCTAAATGCTGAACTGGTCGAGTACCAACTTTCAATCAAAATTAAAAAAAATCAGGTTTGTTCTACAGTGTTTCCTGGAGCTTAAGGCCAGAGAAGATGATGAGTCCTCCTCGTATACTCTATATTTTGAGGTACTTCTACTTCAGCTGATCTATGAGTGTTGCACTCATGTATAAAGATATGTAAGTGTAACATTAGGATGGATCCGTGAGCTTCCTCAGAGCACTGAGGAAGTGCTTCACCAGTTGTGGTTGTTTTATTCAGTGTTGAGTACCAAGCCAAATCATTTAGCGTTGAAAATACAAGCAGAGGCTCAACTATCTTGGGATAAAGGAAGTAGTGCAGTGCAGCCTAGGTCAGATCAGATTCATGTGAGGTAATCCTTAGCTTCAGGACAGGCAATTCAAAGCCAGCAAATTGAAATTCAAGCTCTTTATGTGAAAGTGGAGCCTGAGGCATAGGTTTATGTCACCTAACTTTTGTTGTCTAGTTGTCATTTATAGTCCTAGGAGATAAACGGCCAAAGCTCAAAATGTCTTACATCCAGCTGTTTGAGAAATGTGTGAAATGTCCTATAAAGATGCTAATCTCTCTCTAGGTAGAGAAGAACTAGATCAGAATTTCTCTAAAATCATTTAGATTAGACCCCTACAGCCAAGGCTGGGTTATCTGAATCCTATCCACTGCAGGAGCCAGCTGTCAGTGTTGTCAGCTGTGGAAAAAAGGCTGCAGTTAAAGCAAGGAGGAGCCTAAGATGTTTTAAAAGAGGTATTTCCAAGAATACTCAAAACATGGAAAAAGAGGTAAAGAAATTAAGAAAGCAAACAGTGTCATCTGGATAAAAATTCTTGTCTGCACTATGTTGCAAGACTACTGAAATTCAGTACCAAAAATCCCTTTTAATAAACAGGAAGCGCTTCTTGTTGTCTAGGGCTATGTTAAAAAAGTAATTTGTCTGACATCCTTACTCCATTTACAGACTAGACAGTTATATTGAAAGTTAGCCATTCTTTAAACTGTGCATCTAACTTTAAATTTTCACTCTGGGAAAGGTTAGTTTGAGATGAAAGGTAAATAAAACATGCCGTTGTCAATTTCACACTGAAAACCTATTGGCTCCTTCTCCATTTGATAAATCAACAACAAAGCACATCATAAGCTGTAATGCATTCTAACAGCTATACCTCATGTTTTTTGAAATCTACACAGACAACACAGTAGGTGCGGCCGTAAGTCATACACCTGCAAGCCCTATGACTTGGAGTGGGGGAGAAAGGGAAGGCAAGGCTGCCATTTCAGGGGTAAGAACAAGCAATCCGATTATGTTAAGCATCCATATTGTGAGACTAAACTGATAAATAAAGCAGCAGCCTGAATACCACACACAGAATGCCTCTCCTCAGGGACCTACTTCTCAATCATGAAGAGATGTAAGGAGTTGCCTAGGCTTAGTGGGAAGCTGACAAGTATTTACAGCAGTACCAGCGGGTTAGTTGGGAGTTTTCACATCTGTACTGCCATTAAAATCAAGGGCAATTGAATATATGGCAGTCAGCTGCTTGTTCTGAATCTCCCCACGCCTCACCTTTCCAAAATGGATTCCTCTGGCATTGCAGAAAGAAACGAGGTGATTCTCTCTTCAAGGATTGCTGCCTGCCAGTGAAATGGTGTGCTTTCAGCACTTCTAAGAAGTCTGTGCCTAATGACCTCTGCTTTTCAGTCACTTCAATGCGGAGGAACTGGAGCAGCCACCTCAGCAATGGGAAGCAAACAGCGGGATAGAGGAACAAGGGCTGCGGCCAGGGGGGTGAGATTGCCTTTTAAAGCAGTGCAGAGCAGGCAGGGGCAGAGAGAACCTTCTGTTGAGCTCTGGGAGAGTGCACGGAGAACGTTCTGGAAGGTTTGCTGAGGGAAGGAAGAGAACCTTCTGGAGCACTGCAGCATGTGGGAGGGGGCAGCTCCTCTGAGTTTGGGGTTCAGGGGGCTGCAGGAGGCCCTGGGTGCACACAGCTGTGACAGAAGCGGGGCACCTCCCCAAAGGAGCAGGAAATTTGCTGACGAGAGCATCTTAAAGGGAAAAGTTGCATCCCGTCATGAGCTGGTTTGCAGGAAGGTGAGATGCATTTTCAACTTTTTTTTTTTCTCCTTTTCCCTTGAGAATTGGAGCTCTGAGTGTCCCCCCTGCAAAAGTATATACAAGTAGGGAAATCTTGTTCTGGGCAAATTTGCAATGTGAAGTCTTTCTGCTCTTACTTTGTGTGGCTGTTTTGAGGAAAGCTGAGGGTCGATTTTTTTTTTTTTTTTCAGGTCCTAAGGGCCTCAAGGTGCTGCCCAGTATCTTCCTGTGGGATGGGGTGTGCAGGGCATAGACTGCCCATGTTTGCAGGGAGCTGGCATCACCAAGGGGACTGCATTAAGCGTGCAGCATGGTTACAGGTGGCTGTGCTGCAAGGAGAACTGAAGAGCTTCATGACTTCCGAGTCCTCCATTTTGTAACCCAGCAGCGTATAAAAACGAGAAATCTTAATTCTCCCCCTCTCTTTTATTTCTGTTTAAGCCGTCTTCTAGAGTGAAAAAGATCCATCTGCCTGGTGTGTAGGCAAGGATATGCAGGTGGATGGTTGCTTTAGCTACAAATCCAGCAGCGTTTTTCAAGTTCCCTGAGCTGCTGAAGCACTCTGCTGGCTCTCGTGGCCCAACCTGACAGCTTGCTCTTCCAGAGGCTCCTTTGCTACAAATATGCTTCATCAGGAGATAAGAGCTGCAAATGTTTGCTCTTTAGCATACGGTGCCTACTGCTTTGTCAAGTGTCATTCTCAGCAAATAGTAGATACAAAATAGCAAAAGAAACTCTTGTTAAAGAGTTAGCAAGGGCTTGAAAATCTACAGATTTATAATCTCATTTCTACCCCGATTTCATGGTCTTGGAGCTTCTGAAGTTTACAAGTGAGCTTATCGTGAACATTATCTGATTGAATCATTTTTTTTATCTGAGCCTGAGGTGGGAGTTCACTTGGTATTTACACAAAAAGGTAAGGAATAGTTCACAGTATGCAAGGATTTTTCTGGGTCATAGTGTTGCCAGTTTTCTTCTGTTACCTTCGAAGCTCTTTGTTCTGTAGCTGAACAGTAAGTAGAGCGTCAGGTTTCAGGAAGCTCTGTAGAAGGCAGCGTTGCCTTGTTGCTGTTTCTGATACCTTTCACCAGTAACCAAATCACGGCTTTTGACCTGTAAAATCCATTTGAAGGGCTTTATCTGTCTGTCCAGGCAGCTGTGGTCCTCGGGTTTCTGTTCTGTTTGTTTACAGTATTAACAATATCTGACAAGGGATGTGGATTTTTAACACTGTGGTGCTGTTTCTTCACATTTTCTGGACGTATGCCTCAGGTGAATCTGACGCATCAAATTGTAAAGCCTATAAAAAAATATTTGTTCAGGAAACTTGAAGTTAGAAAATATTTACCTCTGTGAAGCAGTGCCTTTCTTTCACATATACAGTCTATTAAATCTGTGTGTGACATACGTGTTGTAATGACCTGACATATATGGCCTCTAAAACAAACTCCCAGCAGTTATTTTTTGTTTCCTTGAAATGAGTTGAACTTTTGCCAGATCTGGAGGCTACAGTTTGTATTCTGGTGCACACGCTGAAAGTTTTGTACTCTGACCACTGATTCTTGTAATTCCCAGACCATGAGTTGTGACTGCTTAAAAGCAAATACATCATCTAGCAAGTGCTAGACAGCAGTTACTGTACGAGTTTGGTGCCCTTATGTGTTAAGATTTTCGTGTTTCAAGGCATTGTCAGGTGATCTGGTAAGACAGAATGAAAGTGTGTTGTGGTGGTCTGTTTCACACACAGTGATAGTGAGTGTCTTTTCCTCCCCCCCTGACTTGTCTGTAATCTTTGGCTGATCTAGAAGCGATCTTAATTTTATACTAAGGACTTTGATGTAATGACGACTTTGAGTGCTCTGTGGTGATAACAGCGGAAGAATTTGAGGTTACAGGAACAAAAATATCAACAATAAAAGCAAAATGTGCTTGAAAATATCTTGTTTTGCAGTTTTTAGGGTCAGTCAATCTGTGATACTGCTTTTGGCCCGACGTTTTGAAATGGGTTTTAGTTATGGTCTATAGAAGCTCTGATGATGTCATCAAAGTTCACCAGAGAATGAGGAGATCCCTCAAATGCTCTGGGCCTGGGAACTCAGTATGACGGCATTACTTTCTGTGAGATTTGAGCAGTTTTATTGTGTCGCCAGGTTTATAATGCTTATTTTAATTATTTTAGAATTAGCATTTATCCATGTTTTTTCCCCTTAGGTCACACTGTGACATGTTTAGCCAGCCTATGGTAGGAAGCCTGCTTTAGCAGGGGGATTGAGCTAGGTGATCTACTGAGGTCCCTTCCAACCTCTATGACTCACTGTGAACCTAGTCAGTAAAGCAATTTTATTACATACGTCCAGTTAAGACTGTGTGTGCTAAAAGTATGTGACTAACTGTGCGTACCTGAACTTAGTGCAGATGTGCTGCAGATGAGTAGGTACTGCAAAATGCGTAAAGCTCTTAATGTATCCTACACTAATAGATGCATATGCAATTACTGGACAGCACTGACAGTGCTTTAGCATCAGAGCTTTGATCAAGCAGGCTCAGGCCTGGAGATCCAAACCAAACTCAGAATATTGGGATGGACAGTATGGACAGTATGTTCAAGGAGAAATACAGAAGCACTGGGAAGAGGGGAAGTACATATTAATATGGTCTGTGTATCAAGCTCTGGAAGAGGCCTCTGTAATTGTTTCCACAAAATATTTTGTACATGTTGGTGCAACCTTGTTTCTGTTCACTGTCCCTGCTTCATGCTCAAAATAGTTTGAGACTGTGCGGCCAGATTCCTCACAGCTTGTGCCAAGATCTATGAATGCATCTTACTGAGTCTAGCAGTGCAAGTATTTTCTGAAGAATAGTAGTATAATTGAGCTGCAATGTGTCCTGAGGGGCCACTTGAGCTCTGTTTCTCTCATAGCCTTTGAAAATCTTTTCTAGTTTTCTCAGAAGAGTTCTCACTTCTAGTTACCCTTAACAGCAAAACAAAACTGACTCTCATTTAATTCAATTACGGATTAATCTGTGTTGATGTACTTAATAGACAGCAGTGTGGAGACTTGCTTCAATTATAAAGGTGTATAGGTAATGAAGAATTTCATTACATATGTAATGAATCTGCTGTTAGCTGTGGAGGAGAAAGAGAAATTGAGCAGTTACCTAGGCTATGAGATGTACACGCAGCTTTGTATTATAAGGCAGTGAATACCTGGGAAAAATATATGAGCATAGATGGGTCTATTTGGTGAGGAAAACAACTGGCAAAAATCTGATTGCAGCCCCCTTTAAAAGGTAGGTGTAGTAACATGTATAGGGCAATTAAGCAGGTAATTGACATATACGGTAGTTTAATAGAGACAGTTCCTCCTTAGAAGGAGATATTATTAAGGCAGTGGCTTTCCTGTCTTTGGTTTCCTGTATGGAAGTGGCCATATCATTATATTTTTAATTCCCACTATCCAGAATTTCTTGTCACCTGATGCTATGGAGTTTATATCCTTGATCACTGCGTATGAAAAAGAATTAATTTTCTCTAGACCTTTTACTTTCTCCTTAATTCCGTTCCTGCAGTCTAGCAGCTAATTTCACACCGAGGACCTAATTACCTTTCTTGGCATTTCTTCTCTGCTTAAGGCATTCATAAAGGCTGTGTAACTGTTTCTGAAGTCCTCATTAGAGCTGAGATAAACTCCCCTTTAATACAGTGGCATCAGGATTTTCACATCTGCTCCCTGTTTTCTTTTTGCTTACCCCACCACCACATCATGGAAGATTACAGTGTTGTACAGACTTGAACAAACTTCTTATAGGAAACCATTAGAGCACTGTGCATCTACATGAAGTACTTCAGCCCTGAATTTCTAGGTAACGTGCAATGGTACTTGTGGACAGTATTACTGTGTGTACTCCTTATCCCTGTTTCTCACTGCCTGTCTCATCTCTGCCTCATCTTGACATCTTCTTCCTCAGAGGATGCTTGTGGCTATCTTTTAGTTCACCAAGAGATTCTGAAGGGACTTCTGGTGGGTTGTGCTCCATCTTTGTCCTTCTGCCATCTGAGAGCACACCCTGCTCTTTCTACCAAGTTCAGAAGCAGAACAGGTGTGTGAAATGTGTCTGTGTGGGAGAAAGTTTTGGTTTTTTTTCCTGTGACTCGCCCCCAGATTACTTTTACACTGCTGCTTCCAGCTGAAGTCTTACTGGGACAAGTCCAGCCTTCCACGAAAATCAGACGTCTGGGGAAGAGACAGTAATGGAAGGAAGTAAAGATGAACTTCTTTCTTCTTTTAACCTGCTGTCTGAAATGACACTGAATCCTTGTCCAGTGTCAGTTGCTGCAAAATGCCAGTGAAACTGTGTTACGAAGGGAAGTATCAGCGCTGTGGAGAATTCAAATGGGCCTGCTCAGCACTAAAACTGTGAAGGAACATTCTTCTGTAATACACAGGTAATTAAGTTTTGTTTAAGGGTTATGATGAGTGTTAAAACTTCCAAGGGAAGTTTTCATCCACATAGATGAAATAGAAAATGAATTACTGCTTAGTAGTCTCAAATTCATTAATGATTTATGAACAAGACAGCGTAGATTTATGACACTGTCAGAATTGAGCCCTCGTCACCCCTGACTGTGATTCATAGTCCAGTGGAGTAACAGAAGTTGGGAAATTTCAAGCTCACGGATGCCAGCCTCTTGCTCTCACCCTGGGTCCATGTAATGCACTTTTCTACTTACTGGGTGTCCTTTGAGCATCCTTTCACCCCGTAATGGCAGAAATCCAGCAAGAATGGATTGGTCCAGTTCTAGAGCTGAGTTTTGCCATTTGGCTGTTGCTAAGCAGGACATTGATTACAATCTAGTTCAAGAAAGGATTTGTGCCTGCAGGCAAATGCCCATAGTGTGGAGATAAGAACCAAGTCTAACATGCACGCTTCAGCTGCCCACTAGAGCCTCTGCTAAGACATACTGCAGCATCCTAGCACGAAGACTGCCTGAAGCTCATGGGTGGAGCATGGGGGTTTTCTCAGGCATAAAGTGCTAGCTAATTTCAGCTGCAGCCCATGAGGGCAGGAGGGCTGATAAGGGTTCTGCACTGAGCTGTCTGTACCCTGAGCTCTCTGTGGCTGGGCTCAGTGTGGTGCAGCTGATCAGGGTATTAAAGCTGGAAGTAAACTGGTTTTCGGCTACGTTAAAATGCCAGAGCTAAACTTGCTCATACCATGACTACAGTAGCCTGCACAGGAAAAAAGACTCTGCAGAGTGCAGGGTGTGGCACATCAGTCTTTCCTATGTGAGTTGACTGTGTCATAGATTTCATGACGTAAAACACCTTTTAACTTGAAGATAGATCTGATAATTTTTTCAGTCTTCATTTTTTTCCTTGATCTCAAGTTGCCAGCAGCCTTGTAGAAATAAAAAATTCTGCCTGGTACTGCAGATGAATGCCTGACTTTTAATTAATCCAGTGAATGTGTATGGATCAAATTTGCTGTATCCATTCATCTGTAGTTGAATTAAGAGAAGGGAGGCATTTGGTGCTGTAATGGAATGAAGTTTATTTTTTTAATTAACCTGATTTGCACTTGTAAGTTAAAGCTAATTAGTGCAGCTCATTCATCGTTTATATCTATGGCCACTGGGGGCTGCTTGATTTTCTCACTATTTGATACTAGGCTGTAAAAATACATTCATTATTGATACTTTCAGCCTTTTCATCAAACTGTCTTTAGTGTTTGTAGGACTTTATATTATATAATGGTATAGTTTCCTTAGGACTGAATCCAGGCTTCTGAACTGTTCACTCTGGATTTGCCATAAGTAGTTTTTGGATCTGAAGTTCGCAAGCTGAACCTATTTTATTCTTCTGAAGGAACTGTGAATTGCCCTTGAAAAACTTGTTCTTTTGATAGGAAAGCACATTGAGTCATGGAGAATTGAGGTTGACGGAGCCCTTCTCCCTCCCTGCTTCATTCATGTGTGACATACCATAATGCTGAGATTTCAGATGAAAGAAAAGTTGAAGTACTCTCACTGCTTCCTCCCAGCAAACATTGCGCTAAGTAAACTGTTCTCAGTGTGCTCAATATTATATATATATACGTATATATACTTACTATTCGTCAGTGCACAGGCCCCAACCAGCAGCTACTGGTTTCCTTGTGAAATGCAAATAGATTATTTTTTTTTATGTAGGAGAACCTGAGTTACACTATTACTGTCAGTGTGAACTTGCACGTACTCAGAAATGAACCAGGAAGGTTCTAGGTGTTGCTGAAACTGTGCTACCAATACTTCCTTTTGTCAGGCCCTATGTTTGCTGTCAAGTAGTAAAAACATTTAGCTGGCTATGGGTCCTTCTGAGCATTTATTCCTGTAAAGATTATATTGCTCAACATAAGCAGTGTTTTAAGTAAGGACTGCAAAAGCCTCTGTAGACTCTCTCATCTGAAAGGTTATTTTGCTTTGAGATAATTAATGGAAGAATTAATGAGGTTAGATCAGTTTTCAGTGATACTGGATTTTCTGCACAGCAGTTGTTTTTGTTCCATTCTTCTTTCAGGTTTTTCTCTTTTGCACATGTATGTAGATGTCCATCTTGGATAAAGTCCAAGTAAAATACTCTGAGAGCATCAAGGTTTGACCTTTTAATAATCAAACTAGGACATGAATTTATCACTGCTTATTAATAAGATATCTTATGAGAAAGGATAAAAAAAAAAAATGACCAGCATAAACAGAACCACAAAATAACCTGTTAAGCATTATTGTTAGTTAAGAATACGCACTGCCTTTAAAGGTTCTCTAAACTTTGAGTTTACGGTCTCTTTGAGATGGGTACCATTAGAAAAGACTTACTGGAGAACTGAGCAAGCAGCCTTTTAGAACGGGAATACATTACACTGCTTTTGACAAAGAAGAACCAGTGTATATTTTATTGCAGTGCTGCCGTTATTGGAACAAATAGAGCTTACTTTCCATGACCTATGATATAAATATTCTCCAAGGGTGAAGGAGAGAGGTAAGAACTCGTACCACCAGTATATTCTCTCTGCTATTTTATTGCTCCCCAGCTTTGCCTGATTATTCAGCAGAGTTCTGGTAAGAGAGAGTAGGAGATGGAAGGGGAAAAAGGAGATTGGAAAAGCTGTTCTTATGAGATGGTAATGCATTCTTCAGGAAGTCACCTGTCAACAGAGATGGTTACTCACTTTAGCAACTACTGTCTTTGTGCAGTGAAGCTGCTGAGTTTTGACAGTTTGTGGTACCAGCGCTATCTTTGGGTCCTTTTACTCCACTTTGTTTCCCAGTCTCTTGTGCTCTGTATGAGCTGATGCTGTTGTTTAGGGCAGCATTTTCTATTAGTCTATCCTGAACTCTAAAACTCGGCTTTTCTTTTCCATGGTGGAATGCTCGTTTGTTTTTCTGGGACTGTTTATTTTTTTTTTTCTTATTTACAAATAAGTCAAATATATAAATTCAAAATTCCCAGAACCAGTGGGCAGTGGGCTTCTGCTAATATGAACCACAACAATATAAAACCTTTAGAGCTGTGTAGATGTTTTACTGGCTACATGACAGCTAGCTAAGTCTGATCTAAGTGGCTGTTGAATCCAGATAAGGGAGCTATAAAATGACTTATTTAAAAAGCCCTCTATTTGTAGCGATGTCAGAGTTGTTTCCAGCTGCATATTTTTTGGTCCCAAGTTTCTGACGTGCCAGCATTTATCCAAGACATAATTGAATCATCGAGTGAACTCCAGCAAACATGCTACCATTCTTCCCCTTAAAATTGCACCTGTTTTTGTTTATCATAGAATCATAGTTTGGGTTGGAGGGGACTTTTAAGGTCATCTAGTTCCAGCCCCCTGCTATAGGCAGGGACATCTCCCACTAGAGCAGGTTGCTCAAAGCCCCATCCAACCTGACCTTGAATGCTTCCAGGGAGGGGGCATTCACAACCTCACTGGGAAACCTGTTCCAGTTTCTCACCACCCTTACTTTTCTTCCTAATATCTAGTCTAAATAAACCATGTTCTAGTTTAAAGCCATTTACCCTTGTCCAGTTGCTACATGCCTTTATAAAAGGACCCTCCCCAAAATCATTATTTGCCTGATACTTTAAACATGTACAATTAGGAGAGAGCCTTTGTGCCAAGAAACCTGCCAAGAAATGATTGTTTCAGCCTAGATTGTGAGACCAGGTTTTAGGACTTGCCTGGTCATGTGTCTGCCCAGCACTGGTGTGAAGTTTTCCTCTTATTCATTGATGTCTAGTGATAGAAAGAAATAGCATAGTTCTTGGTAGATATGCGATTGTTGTTTCTAAGCATTATTTTGAAAATGATGCATAGCAAATTTAACTTCTAAAAATGCCTTTCTGCATTCTGAGTTGTTGAAGCCATTGTTTGTTTCTTTGCTTATTTTAATTACCACACATTTGATTCTGAATATAAATAGCCACCATTCCGCCTATACATTACTTCCTCTTTATCCAAATGGTTTGATGTCTGATTTGATGAGCACAAAGAGGGAATATGAACTTCCAGTATAGAACATTTAAAAGTTGCATAGAAGAATTAACATAGAATTACATTTTGCTGAAGTTTATATACTTAGGGAAATTAAGGGTGTGAAGTTCATGTGGCTGTAGGCTTTTCCAAAAAGTCTAGAGTCTTATACTGGATTTTTTGAAGATGTATTATTGATTAATAAACACACATTGGGCTGAATTTATGAACTTTGGACCTTTTCAGTACTTGAATGAAAGGGTTCCTTTGTAACTTAAATTTTATGGATAGGGAGTTTTCTTCACTAGTCTTGACTTTTAACAGAAAGAGAAGAGAGCAAACTGTAAATCTCATGAAATGGAGCAGTTGGAGCCGTCTGAATTTGGTTATATCTGCAAACAATTTCTCATCTCGAATGGCTTGGCTACTCTCATAAGCAGGCTTTCATTGTGATTAGTGGTGGAAGGCAGCAAATGGGACTGCATTCCATTAGTCCTCTGCCAGTATTCCCATAGCTGTTGTGTCAGATGTAGCTTGCACTGACTGTAGTATCCAGACTCTGTGACAATTGTATTTATAAGTTTAATTTTGTATTTAATAGCTTTCCTGGCACTAATATATGTTGGAGAGTCAAGAAAGAATCCCAGAATTTAATTGTTGCTAGCATCATGCTGGTTTATGTTCTGACATAAAACACATTTGTAGCATGTACTCCCAATTCCATATGGACTTACTGTTACTGTGTTAGTTCTTTATTGTGGTATTCTCTGGACCTTTGAGATGGAGACTTAATAAAAATAATTAAAAGTCTCACCCATAACAATGGCAACAAAATCAGGCTAATCGGCAAGCAGAAACACAGCATATTGAAAAGGCAGATTATTTAAGGAGTATCCACAATGTTGATATTAATACCAAGTTAATCCTCTTGAAATAATACGCTTACTCATATCACAGTGCAGTGCATGAAAACTCAGTACCTGAGTGCAGCTTGAGACCTTTCCTGCAGTCTGGGGAACACAAACAGGGTTACAGGCTTTAAGAGCATCAGAGGGCAAATTTCACAGGGCTGGGCACTGCTGCATGTCTAGCTGATGACAACATGGTGTCAGAGGTGACCTGGCCTACAGTTGTGCAATGCTGTCCTTCCACAGATGGTGTAAAGTAATTGCTCTTTGCATAGCTGATACCGATGGAAAGGTCTTGGTGGTTTATCAAAAAATCCTGCTCAACTTCCAGATTAGGGCAGGCTTGCATTTGAAAGAAGTTCAAAGGTAAATGTCCTTTTAAGAGTCTTATAAAACCGCTGAATGCTTACATAGAGTGGTTAATCAAGAAGCCCTCTTAGCTGCTCTAAGGAGACAGTTGTACTTAAGGAGGCAGAAAGATAAGTGACCTTTCCCAAGAATCACTTGCAAACCACAGTTAGTACAGGACAGAACTGTATATGAATCCATGGGTAATTTATTCTTAACAGGTGCAAATCACTGGCTGTTTCCTTGAGGTCTAGTATTTTGTACCCCTTGAGTCTAGCTCTGCCTTCACAGACTGAATGCTTTCCAGAAGACAAGGAAGAAACCTTCCCTTTGATGCTGGATGAGGCCCATCTTGAGCTTTTAGAATGATGAAGTCGATTGTTTTTCCTCATGAGTTCAGTGGGCAGGAAGCTTACAAAGTCTGGCTCCACACCCCAGGAACTCTTCAGTATCATAGCTCTGTCTGACAGGGAATCATTCTCTTAACAAGTGCCAGCTGGGATTATGTCCCCTTAAAGGTCTATATACCATTTTGAAGCCCATCTGTGAAGCTCCACATATGATTTCCACATTCTCTATCTGGTCTCTCAAAACTGAAAAGGTGCAAGGATAGAAAAGATGGATTTTTTCTGATGAGGTGTGTAGTACTTCAGACTTGCAGGATGGTTTCTCTGCGTAAAATAATAAGCTGGGACAGTATTATGAGCAAGTGTTTCCTCTGAATGAAATACCTGGAGATATTCGGTGTTGGTCAGGTTGTGTTTAAGTCTAACCATTTTATATTCCTTTTGATTTTTTGGCATTGTTATTCCCTCAGGCAAACTGTCTCTTCTCAGCACTTCATCCTTTTTATAGCTCCTGTTCTGTTCACAGGAAAACTCCAGCTCCTTCTTAGACCCTTATAATCAGAAACAATATAACAGCAGGCACAATTATTTCTGTTCTCGTTCACTTGGCTTGATGAAAAATCTGTAGAGAGAGTGATAGGGAAGGATTCTGGAACCTCTGAGAGGCAGATGTGAAACAATGTCCATTGCAGGTAATTAGTGCAGGGAACTGGCATACCCTGAAGTTTTATAAGAATCTGACATGTGTCAGGATACAGCTGACTGCTTTCCCTGAAGCTCTGTTTCTGTCAAGCATACTTACCTGTTGACATATTTGTAACTACCCCCGGGTACAGAGTCTTAAAGTAAGAGTTGGATAACTCTTTCCTTGATTTAAGGTGAGAGACAAGGGAGGATGTAATGCTCTTTGAAGGGGTAGTTTGCCTTTTCCTTCTCGTTATAACTGAACGTGGGGTTTGATCCAAATGTTATTCCCAAAATGAGCAGGAATCTATCAGGGTACTCTCTCTGTTAAATTCTGTATGGAGTTCACTACAGATTAATCAGAACATTTCTTTGCAAGTATCCCTGGAAATGTTGCTGTAGGCATCAATAACGATTGTGCTTGTAGTAGACTTTCTGCATAACAAATCTTGAACCAACTCTTATGTCCAGAACATCTCTGGATCTGCCTGTCACTGACATCTTTATCTCAGTTGCTTTATGTTTGAAACTATTTATTGAATTAAAGGCTTCACTAACTCTAGAGGTGACCCTACCAGATTATTTTAGGGTCCTGTCTACCAGATCTGCTAATGCTGAAGGAGAAGACAGCCCTTCTCCATGCAGACTCAAGAACTTCGGTATGCACGGTCATCAGCCATTCACTTTTCTGTTCTACTAGCATGTACAAAAAATAAGCTTTGAAGGTTTTTTGTGATGGGAGGAAAACACTTTAAATATTTTCTCCTGATCCTTTTGCTTCATTACCCAATTTTCCAAGTAACTCAGCACTGAATTAATTAATATAGGATCATCTTTCTCAGAGGCTGACCTGTCAGTTTTGCAGCTGTATTTCATACAGTGGACTACAGGTTTTGGTAGCAGAAATCTACCCTGCGTATGACAGCCACCACAGAGACTCAAGAGAGCATATTAAAAGCTAGCTGTGGTTTTCCAGTCTGCAGCATGAGCACATGCAGCCAGGAGCAACAGGATCTGTTCTATATTTTCCTTTGTGCATGCATTACTTCTGCCATTTGAATCTTTGCTCACCAATGTTTAATACTTTTTCCAAGTATTCTGTGAAAACATTCAACATGTCAACATTAGATCAAATCAAACAATATTTTGATTTGTAGTCTTAAGGATTTTTTTTTTTCTCTTTGGAAAACAGGTCTTCAACAAATAACTTCACAATAAGATTAGTTCTTTTTTTTTAATGTGCAATATTTCACTTAATGAAGCAATTGCCTAGTAAATGCCTTCTGATTTAAAAAATAGTCTAATTAGTTGCCCATTTTGTATCACTGAGTGAGAAAACGCTGGCTATGAAATGGAGTTACAGTCTTTCATAAAAACTATATTTGATGGTATCAGCTAGAAGCGACTGTACTGACAGCATGTTTTATGCTTATATCTGCAAGTGTCAAAATGACTTTAAGAACACTGCTCTCTGTTAGGATCCTTTTCACATTAACTTTGTGTGCATTTTTTTCTTGTCTGTGGACGTGAGGTACTTAGAGTGCACTAACTCTCCACTTGCCATGCCCCTTTCTTATAGAGAATAGCATGCTAAGAGATCTCTCTCCATTGCCCTCCTGGGAACCTGCTAACTTGAGCACTGATGTTGATAAGGAGTGCTGTACTGGAAGACTCAGCAGTTAAGGGTAATTGGCCCACGGCTGATTCAACTGGACAAGGTTGAGCAATACCATTCCATCTCCCTAGGGTATTCCGGTATAGCTGGAAAGCATTGTGGCTTGTCAGAGCAAGCAGGCAGATGACAGTCAGGGGGTTCCAAGCTCTTGTTCTTCCACTATCCGCTCTGTGTAGGGGATGTCCCACCTAGTTTTAGTGTCTCCCTGCACCATGAGGGTTATGTCTGCTTAACCTCTGGCAGCACAACCGTTTTCAGGACTCACTTGATGAAACCTAGATCATTGCCCTCAACTCATGCACTGTTACAAATTCGTGCTGTCCAATACAAAATATAGAGGAGGAAGCAATTGGGAGGGATTGACAGACAGGAAGAAAGCACACAAGTAGGGAGCACAGAGCGTTCCTGAGGAAGTGAAGATAAGTCAAAACACAAATGTAAACATTGCACAAATCTGTGAAAAAGTGAAAAGGTTTCATACACCAAAGCTGATGCTGGGAAGCTGTTTCTCAACAGACTAGAGGGGACAGCAAGGAAACCAAAATCTTAAAATATTGTGCAAAAAGTTGGGATTATATGCAAACATTTCATTGGTCAGAGATGCAAGGAGTTAATGACTTCCTATGATTAGTAAAGGAATTGCTATTTTGGCAAAAAGCAAGCTCTTTTGTGAGGTGCCGCTAGATGACCAGAACAACTGTCACTGCTGCTCCACATCTAGAAGGAAGTTAAAAGCAGGGAGGAGCACAATAACTGAATTGTTAAAGCTCAGTTAGATAAATATTAGCTAAGCATTAGTTTTTATGTACCTGCTCACGTATTTGTGTTTAATCTTGGTCCTCAAAACTACTACTTTCTCTGAGGAAATCTGAAGGCCTTGATATTTCCACCTGGTGAAGGTCAGCAACATTTGTACCAACTGCAGAAAGTGCATTTCTGCTGAAGCAAACAGTACAGGATCTCTCTTTATAGCTCAATATAAATACTGTAAAAAAATAAAAAAAAAAAAGTGATGTAAGTTACTATAAAGTTATTGGAAAAATGTCTCTCTTGATAAAGCAAAAAAATGCAACTCAGTGTAGTACCACATTCTCGCCCCTCTCACAGCATGATATCCTCCACCAGCTGGGAACTCAGCTTTCACTCTTTTCTTTCTGACCTTCTAGTCCACTTATCAAGGCAGGAAGTTCCTGAGTATAGCTGTAAGATACTTCTTACTGATTGTGATCATTAAAATAGTCGCTTAACTTGGAGAATAAGTTTGTGTAATTGGATTGTTTTACTTAATGTAAATGTCAAGAAGACCAAATGGTTGTATCTAGGAAGAAAAGTAAAATGGGATATTAGAATACTTCAGCCAAGAAGTAACAGAATAAGGAAGATCCAGAGTTGCACCCAGGGAACATTACAAGCTCTGATAGGTAAGCCGATGCAGAGATTAAAAAGAGAGAGAACTTGATGATTAACTACTGCAGAAAAACTGACAAAATTACAGTGTAATAAAACATTGTATTTGATGTCTGTGAAAATTTATCCAGAAAGTGCACTAATAGTATTGTTCTCTGGAGTGGAAGTCACTGCATAACATAAAATAGACATGAAAAGGCTGTAGGCACTGCAGGTGAGAATTCTTTAAGAGATGGCAATTGCCAATTGGATCAATTTAAAACCAAATGTAGGTGTTAGAAAAAGATGAAGGTCTGAAATCGTGGGACAGAAATAGCTACGGAGAGATTAGGACAGACCTAGAAAAAATAAGGGCAGGCCGACATGATAATCACTGAACTGAAAGGAGGGCAGGATGCTATGCAAGGAACATGCCTACGATACATTGAACAGTACAGAAAGCTACAGTCAAGCACGAATGGATTCACCACACTGACCGCTGTATCAGGAGTTAGGCGTGTGCAGCAAAGCATTTCTTTGCCCTTGAGTCCCTTCACCTTTGCTTGACAAGTAATGGCAGTGACTCTGCTGCCTGGCCCAGACTCCTGTTTGCCAGGAGGAAGGTGAAGGAAGAAATCCTTCAATTCTTCTAAAATGCAAGGTTTACACAAAAGTTGTGGATGTTTGTCATCGCTGTTCCTTTTTACACCACAGCGTTTGTCACTTAATTGTATGCTGTCAAACTGAGATGTCACAAAGTGTACATAACAAATACTTTGGTATAAAACTGAATTTGCATCAATTACATCTGACAAAGAATGGAATAAGCAATGTATTTTTGGAAGGCGAGTCATTAGTGAGAAGGAGTTGTGACAAAAGGACCGTTATATGGCTCAGACAAGTTATTCAATGTTGCTGTAACTGAGCTAAAACGAATAGTTGCCTCCAAAGGCTGAAGGAAACTGCAGAACAGCATTATTCTCCATAGATAACTTGCCTGGTTGTGGTGTGCTGTACAGACTGCACCTTGATTTTCTTGATGTTTTTTTCTCTGTTACTATGGCCAGCTACTGCAGCCCACCTTGTGTGTTAACTTACAAGCCTCGTGTTGCTGTCTATACCTTT
Source organism: Odontophorus gujanensis (assembly GCA_013399175.1). Lineage (NCBI taxonomy): Eukaryota > Metazoa > Chordata > Aves > Galliformes > Odontophoridae > Odontophorus > Odontophorus gujanensis. The sequence continues at coordinate 331,168 of VXAB01010920.1, read as the reverse complement.
GTGTATACTAGGTAGCTCTTCTGTGCCAGCATTCCTGTTGGCGTGACTCTTCTGTTACTCATAGAGGAGTTTTAAGATGAAAGCTCTTGGGTTGATGAAGATCTTGGAAAATAACATTGAATAGTGTATCAGTACATGGGCTGGATTCTAAACCAGGGGAACGCCTGCTATGGAAATATTACAAACCTTTCAGGTAAAAATATGAAATATTTAACGCATTTACTGCCAAGTACCTACCCCAAATCCTTTTCATTCATTCCAGTTCCATGTATTGTCTTCTTGAAAGCAAACGTCCTAGAAATGGACTGATTTCAGTTTAACTTATACCTAAATAAAGTTCAAATTTTCCAGTGCGGTGACACTTGGACTTGTAAGTGCTGTAAGGATGATAGTATCCCATAGCTTAAAATCAGATTTGCTGGCTTGGTAAGACATCTGGTGATAAGAAGTGGATTGACGCTTACAGGCACGCTTTACCCATGTTTTAATCATGCTTCAGCTTGTTATTTGCTTTTCCTGGTTTGTATTATTCTGAAATCATAGACTTGAGTCGGGCTCATCTGAACAAGAATGTGGCACTTGAGTTGCTAGAATCAACTTACAAACTTGCAGTGTTATAAAGCAAAAGACTGTGTGGAAATGCTTGATTTGGTCAGGTTAGGGTTAGGGTTTTTTTTACACGTTGCAAGGCAACCATCTCAGTGCTTGCTTTGTATGCAATCATCTCACAGATCAGTTGCAACTATGGAGTGAATGCAGAAGAAATAGTTAGGCAGAAAGCACAGAAATGCATTGCCTGTATGCACAGCTAACACGTGCTGCTAAAACATAATATTCAGGTCTGGTATAAGTTCTGGATATGAATAGCAATGGGGAAATTCAGTGTGTTTTCTTAGTAAACCTGTTGACAAGATTGAATAAGCTTTTATTATTTGTAGATGTATTTCAATATGGAGATATGAGATATATTACAGCAGAGCAAGGGAGAAGGATTTGCGCCAAGATCTTAGCACAAACCTAGCAGTATCGTGGGGATGTGGAATAAAGCAGTGTTTTTGCTGGATGTTGGAATTTCTTTGACAGTTTTGTTCCTCATATGGGAAAGACTGTATTGGTACAGTACAGTGGAGAGTCTTGAATAGCTGTGCTCATTCCCTTTCTTGACGGGTCTTGAACATGTATGAAGCTCTTCATTTCAGTGTTGAAATAACTACTATTAATGAATCACCAATTATTTGGGGATTTGTCAGGTACCTGGAGCAATCCTTCTTCCTCTCATGCTTAATTTGGTTTCCGGCATTTAATTTTTTTCAGTCTGAAACATTCAAGATGACTCGGAGTTGTAGACAGCATACTGAATAGGGCATTTAGACTGGGAGATATGGTAATGGTTTCAAGCCCAGAAAGGGAAGATTTAGGTTAGATAAAAGGAGAAAATCTTTTACAGTGTGGGTGGTGAGGCACTGGAGCAGCTTACCTTGCGATGTGACTGATGCCCCATCCCTGGAGACTTTCAAAGCAAAGCTAGAGAAGGCCCTGGGCAACCTGATTTAACTGTGGTGTCCCTGTTCATTGCAGGGGAGTTGGACTGGAGGGCCTTCAGAGGTCCCTTCCATCTCTAAGGATTCTATGATTCTGCAGAGGTCCCTCTCAAATGCCTTGGCAACGTGTCTTACTATTGCATTCACAGTCATCTTGAATGCCAGAACTAAAGCGTTATTTTTTTGGCTTTGTTTTTCCAGAGTTCATACTGCCAGACACCTTTAGAAATGTTCTGATCCACTTATTTTTATTTTAAATGCAATACTATTTATGCAGTTATCTTAGTTTGTCTGAAACTCCTAATCTTGCAAGGCTTTCGGGTGTCATTGCTGTTCTATACTGACACTGTGACAAGTCCTCTTCAAGGACTAACATTCTTGCTGTAACTAGAAGCTGCAGACTTGTTACGAGTCATTTCTGTAGTACGTAATTCACTGACACGTGAAGGGATTAGGCCTGATCATTTGGCATTGTCCTCGGGCTTCACTTGATTTGAAGCAAGAGCTCTTGTATGCAGTTTGCACTGACTGCACCATTGATTGTACAATGGAACTTTCTCATACAGTTGGCAATGCCTGATAAAAATCTATAGTACCAATGAAAAAAAAAAAGAAAAGGTCTGGATTAATCAGAATTTAGCTTTTAAAATTGGCATTTCTATATCACGATTCAATGAGTTTGGCACTTGGCTGAAAAATGTTCTGTGTTCCAGAGAGATTTGTATTTTTGAAGGCAAATTGTCTAAGGATAGTTGAAACCTTGTTTAATACCATGTCTGCTACTGATGGGACAAAAGAACTGTGACAGTCATGCAAAGTTGCAGCTTTTGATCATAAAATGAAAATTACTCTTTTGAAGATCTTTATGCTTCAAAACAAAGTTTGTTTTCTTTTTTTTTTTTTTTAAAAAAAAGCAAAAGCTTCTTGTAAAATCTTAGGCTAACCACTAAGAGTGTCTCACTAGCTTTTCAGTCCAGTTTATAAATGTATTCCCTGCTTTTTTGTTTCCATTTAAAACACTTCCATTTTACCCTTTTGTCTTTTTACTGCTGCGAATTCTGCAATGGCAATTTGGATTATCTGAATTACTGATATTACATTATTTGCTCTGTGAATGCTACCATTTATCTTTCTCTGTGAAATTAGTCTGTTTGATTATTATGACTTACTAGATGGATAACTTTTGGAACTCATGGCAAAACTATGTTTTCACAGAAAAAAAAAAATGCTAAAGCCAGTACACCTAATTTTCATTGCTTGGATATTTTGTTTTTCCTTTTTGACAACTAATGAGTGAAAAAGTATCAGTAGATGTGTTCTAGAAAAAGCATCACCCAACACATTAGATCAAATTTTCTCTGAATCCTAGTAAGGCTAGTAAGTCATTCACCCTTAGCTTAGTGACAAAGGATTGTCCATTCATTTACTCATTATCTTCAATATCAGTGCAATAAAATGTCATTTCTAACCTATCATACCTTCTCAGAAATAAAATCAATCTAACATATGGGCTATAAAAGCTACTGTTGTAGTAGAAATAAGAACATGTGATCCCTTCAGTAGGGAAACCTTACTCAATTACAATTTTTAGTGAAAATTATATGAAAATACTGTGTTTTGCTTTACTGATGAATAAAAACTTGAAGTTAGGTAACTCAGAAAACTGTCTTCTGTCTCCTTGGTACCCTTAGGTACTGAGTTGTATAGTACCAAGTTTTGTTGCATCTGTGTGACTAAATCTGCCTTTCTCTGCCACCGCACTGACATAAAGAATTCCATGTTGACGTCCTGAACATTTTAGGACTCCGAAAGTAATGCCTTCTATTTTATAATGTTGGCCCACAATGTCGGAGGTGGATGTTGTTGGTTTGGCAGTAGAAACCTTCCCACCAATATCCCATAACATGTTGTTGTCACCAACAGAGGGCAGCGGAGGGGCATTCTGACAAACTGACATCTATCATGGAAGCGTGTATGATGTAGAAGTGTATTCCGCCATGGAAAAGAAATGGCACCCACTGACATTTATGGAGACCAAACAGCAGATATTGTCAGAGTGAGGTGGTGGGTGGGATGTTTCAACAGTGGTGATGGCAACATGAAAAACAAGCCATGTTTCAGATTTCTGTGCAGATTTTTACAAGCACAGTATGCAGGCTCCTGTTCAGCACTAGCAAAAATACTTACCTAATGGTGGTGATTATATTGAAAAAATAGTTCTTTTCTGTAGCTGAGAATTTGCTTTATGAAATAGTGTTATTGTGCTCTTTGTGTGTTATAATTTACACGAGAATAAGTAAGGCACATTAGTTTCAAAGTGACTTACGGTAAAATGCAGAAGATTTTTTATTTTATGAATAGCCTCTTTTCACTGCATGGATTTCACCAAGGTGTTCAAAGAGAAGGTATGACTCACCAACGCCCAAAAATTTCTGCTGTATGCCTCTTGGAGTAAAACAAGAATTGGCTGAAGTGAGTTAATAGGTAAGTTGGACAACTCAGTAAAGGTATTTTGAATACACACTTTCCTTTCAGTTTGTAATGTGCTTCAGGGTTTAGTGTATGTTTTCAGGGTTTTGATTTTTCGATTTCCTGCAATATTTTCTTGTAAAAACTGTCAGTAAAGGAGTATTTCAGTACAAACATCTTGTAGAGGGTGCAGCAAAATAAATTGGAATTTTTCTTCAAGTCTGGTGAAGATTCTAAAGAGAGAAGCATGCTCTTGATAAACATTAAAGCAAAGACGACTGCACGTATCCCCCCCACACAATGTACAGCCTGTTCTTCCTCTGTATGTGGTACTGTTTTAGACACGTGAGAAGCTGACAACTGGAAAAGGAGTGTCTCACAGACAACTTCGTCTGAAGAGAATAGCGTGCGCTAGCATTCCTTTCAAGTTGGGTCTCTACCAAGAAGCATAAGGTTCATTGAAGAGTCGTTTTAGTTTTTTGTAACTGTCAATGGAGGCTCGCTCTTTCCTATGATCTTACGCACACCTGATTTTGAAAAGGAGTGGCTGATTGAGGTCTTACCCTGTATTTTTTCTCTGTGTAGGTGCCAGCAGGTCAGCAAGACAGGATTTTCAGTTAAGGTAAGCAAAACTGAATAATAATTCTCGACAGAGATCTTTCTGTGTCTGTGTTATATGTGCACCTCTATTTCGGCAAAACACTAACTCCATGTGAAGCGGTGCCACCAAGAATTCCTTTATAAGAACTGACACAGGCATCTCAGAGCACTGAGGCTGTCCTTGTGCTGGTTCTGCAGGTTTTCTATGTAGGTCACCACATAATGTTTCACTGGCTTCACAGACCACTGTGCCAGAAAGCTAACAATGACTGCTCCAGTTAGAATTTTAACTGAGAAGGTTGGAAGTTAGAGATTGAGACCACCCAAAAGGGAAGAGGCCTCACACAAATAACGAGAGTGTGGTAGTTGGCCTTTAGCCGTGAGCTGTAGTTGAAGCTTTTCTTGGAATTGTCTGCCACCAATGGAACAGGAGGTTTGAGACTCTATGATAAAGTTGTGTTAGCATCTGCTTAATTTGAAAATAAAGTGAGTTGGGAAAAGAATGACCAGACCAAAAAAAAAAACCAAAAAAACACCTTTTGTCTTTTTTTGGTAGAGTAACACACAGCCTCATTCTGCATATACCTGGCAGTCTAAATTCTTGTTAATTTTCACACATTTGGTATCTGAGAAGAATTTTCTTTCAAGTGTCGTGAACTTACCCTTGCATAATCAGAACAGCTTCTCACTGCTGGCCATGCAACTCCGGAAATTTAAACTTTTGGACAAACGAAAACACTTGCATGTATCTTTTAGGTATGTTATATAGCTTGCTCCTTGGCTTCTGAAATGAGTATTTTGGAGATAAGGGGGAATGATTTTGTCTGGCTGTCTGTGTCACAGTACTGAGACAGCATCTAACATGGATATGAAAAGAACAAAACACTAACTAGCCTAAGTTCCTGCATAGAGTAGTCACAGCTCAGGACAGAAAAGCCATTATTTCACAGGGAAGAGTACAATGAATAGATAAATAAGTAATAGAGAGAATTACTGTTAAAAAGTGTAACAGTTGTTTTTTCTAGTCAGAAAAGAAAAATAGTTGATCGAGGCAATAGTTATCATGGCTTCATGTGGGAGAAGTTGTGAAATTCATGCTAAGTTAAAAAACAGCAGCAGCCCTATTAAGCATTTAAAGTATCTGTGTTGTGTTTGTGCTAGGGGAGAATCTGTCCAGTGTAGATAAAAACTGTGCTCTTTTAACGAATGACTTGAAGCAAGACTTGTGCCATTCAACTTGAGGGCTTCTGCAAGTGAAACTCCTGTCAGAGTTTTCATATCCTCCGGGTACCAAGGCTTTTACTTTTATGAAAAGAAAAGGAAAGGGTTATTTGTAAAGCATTAGAGCAGATTTCTGAATGGCAGTTCTGGTAGAGTATCTGTCTTGCTGAGATCTTTATAGTTGTTATCCTTATTCTATTATTAATTAAGCTCTGAAAATGCATTTATCTGTGTGAAGCAAATGCTGTGACACACGATTTTGTAAAAAACAGGATATTTCAAAAGATAAAACGCAGCAGGATTCCAAAACACAAAGGAAGGAATAATTCTAAGAAGAGGGAGGGGAAGGAGAGTATAAGAACTTCAAGACCTGCGCTAACTTGGTAAAAATCAGAATTATTCTGGAGCATAACATACTGCTATTTGACTTTGAGTTCTAAAGAGCCTTCTCTACTCTCATGACACTAGGCAACCTAAACTTTAAATATAACATGAGTTGTCTATAAAAATACTACAGAAATTCTGGTCAAAGTCAGTAGTATTATGTTCGACATACTGTATCAGTCAGTGTTACTACTCTATGTAAAATAGAAATCAAGAAAAGCTAGTATTATTCAAGAAATTTTCCTAGTTTCCCTTAACTATCATGTTTGAGATATTAATTTTAAGAAGATTTAGGAAAAAAAAAAACTTAAA
>VXAB01010920.1:204874-324601 GCA_013399175.1 Odontophorus gujanensis | reverse complement strand
AAAAAAAAAAAAAAAAAAAGCAAATGTAGTGAACTTCTTAGACAACATGTTGGGCTAGTACCTTAGAGGGTGTAAATAAGCATAGCCGTTTTCTTCTTTATGAGAGAATTTGTACAGCTCAGTTTTTCAGACTGCAGTTGTCTTGACACACGGTTGCAGCCAGGTCAGTACCATTACAACAGAAACTAGCTGTACAGAGATAATGGGAACTGTTTGAGCTTTTCCCTGCTCTCGCGTTGTTGCAATTGCTTTTTTTTTTACAGAGCATCATTGAAAGTCAGGTTCCTTCTGGAAGCAGAAGGAATTGAAGAAAATAAAACTGTTTAAAAAAAAATAAGTTGTTAATGTTACAAAAAAAAAAAAAAGTACTGAGTCCACATACATGCAATGCAAAAATTATGGTTTCACAAATAGAATAGGAACAAGTCAAGGAATTTGTATTTGTTTACAAGGGCTGTACTTGCAAGGTGTACAACATATATGACAGTTGGACTCTGGAGGTCCCTTCCAACCCCTACAATTCTGTGACTCTGTGACATGAAGAACAAAAAGAGAACTCAGTCAAGGAACCAATGAAATTAGATTATGCTTTGAGTTGTCCATGGCAGCGAGTGAGTTCTTCTGTTAGCTTCAAGTCGAAAAAAACATAGTGCTTTTTAGGTATGAGCAACAAATGCATCTAATAATTTTGTTGTAGTACATGAGGTCTGGTGGAAAACTCAGTGAATCTTGAAGCATGTTCTATCACATTAAAGATTTGGATGACCAGAAGTTATTTTGAATGGAGTTAGGTGACAAAATACTAAAAAATAATCTTGATTTATTTTAACAAATTCAAATGATGGATGATCACGATGTATGTGTGATTCGATTGAGGCATTTGAATTTTAGTGACATAACATGGTTTCATCTGTTGAACAGTCATAAACAAGTTGGAAAAAACATATTAAAGATCTTTATTTTAGTACAGTTTTCTGGTGGAAAAAAAGAAAAGTCAGCTTTAAACATATTTTTGACAAAATATATTTTATTTTACAATTTGAACCAGATCTAAAGTTTCAAATATCATCTAAAATATGCTCAGACTGAGACTTGTTGGCATACCTTCAGCTTGTTCTTGCCTGGCTTATGAGACAAATGGTAGGTTGCTAATGTTCCTTTATGTGCACATTTGTGATGTCCTCTATGACCCATTTGCTGTTTGTGTGTACCAATAGTTGCAGTAGCTTCTGTAATATCTGTGTAGAAAGCAGAGACTGTCTGCTGAAGCCTTTGGAGGCCAGGCCAAAGCTATCCTTTATATATGCCTTACACTGCAACTAGGTTCTCAGGAAAGCTGGAAGTAATACAGATCTTACATCACTTGATACCTGCTCTTACTCTTCAGCTCTGCTTTTGTCCTTGCTTGGTTACTCGACCAATCAACCAATGATTAGTCATATTGTCTTTTTACTGTTATGAAATGGCAAAATGCTCAGAGGCACTCTGCTAGTCCTCCAACTTTACTCAAGTGCTGGCTTTTCCCATAAAATATTTTGCTTCTTTCCCTTCTTTCCTTTCAGACAGGCCATGGGATAAAATAGGGTTGATTTATTACTTGAAATACAAAATACCCATTTGCCTCAAATATGATCTTTCTTACCTTCAAAATTAGTACCATCCCACATAGCTATTTTAAAAACAGTACAAATGGCAACATTTTCTTGTTTCACTAAATGCTTATTTCAACAGATTAACTTAGAAATGTTTATAACCATTGCCTTTAAGTGGTGACTAAGCTATGTGTAGGTAACTGAAGCAAGTAAATTAGCTCACAGTTAGGGGAAGAGAACCTTAATCCTCAGTAACGACTTGGGATAACTGCCATTTAACTTGGGCTGTATAAGATAAAACATCTACAGAAAAGTGTTAGATTTAATAGAGATCAATTAAATCAGTAGAAAATTATCTTTTTCAAATCTGTCTGGAATTCCTTATTTTCTTTGGGTTTGTATAGTAACTGAATTGGTATGATTGCTATTCAGTTCAGTAAGTAGGAAGAATAATGGAGCAGGAGGATAAGAAAACCAACTGAAGAGTCCTTGGAGAGTAAGCTTGTAATGAAGTCATTATGGGAACTGACTGAGGAACTGAGGGAGAGATCAATGTTTCAGGTTTGTGCAACAGTTAAGCAAATACGAACAGGTCCAGTGGTGAAGAATGAAAAGCAGCAGAAATCACTTGAGCACTGGATTTGTTCATGCTGGGCCCACTAATATTGGGGGCTATGTTCCCCTGGGATCATAAAATCCCGAGTGCTTGCATTGTTTCCTTTTTGCGGAAATCAATGAGATATGAAACAGGCAAAAAATAAATAAATAAATAAAGTTTAATTCGAGTATTTGTGATCTTGAAGAAGTCAAATTAGATTGTAATCTGACTACAGTACAACTTTACACAAAGGACATTGATTAAAGTCCCTGTGTGAAACAAATCTTGACTCTTCTCTATGTACGTTTTGAAGAATACGTGACCTTTATTCTACTAACAGTGCTTCTTGCAATACTAAGAAAGGGGACTAAAAACTTTTTAACAGACACCGGTGTGTTCCTAGGAGTAGCAGTGTTCCTTTCGGTTTGATTTTGTCCTTTAGGATAGGAATGTGTGTAGTGGGCTAATTCTTCATGATGGGTTTCTTCTAATTTGCTAAACATGAAAAGCATGAAATGTACGTGATGGTGTTTGGTTATTTTAAACACAGCTGCTAGGTATTAACCACTGAATGGAAACTGTAAGGAACAGTAGCTGTTCTATATGAGAAATGACATTTTCCTGATAGGTGTTGACAGGGGCTTGACATTTAGGCCAAAAATTCATTCATTTGCGTTAGTGATGTGAGGTATTACTTCTTCAAATAAAATAATTCAGGTGCAATATTCAGTTATCCTGTATTAATATATCCAGAAGGAAAATCATAGAGCTCAATATCATTTACTCACCAATCTTTGTAAGTTACTGGGACTGTAATCTCTTCAGGAGGCTCACCTGTCTACTATGTTGTATTTGTATAATGCAGAGCACAGTATGATTCTACTTTTGGTTGCCTTTCCAGGGATATTTCAAAACAAAGAGAGTAATATCATTATGATTGCTCTGTCATATTTCTTTCTTGTAAATGGCTTTGTCACAATTCACAAAATAACAAGACTCAGAATTATCTTTACCTTACCCATAATATCAGAAGTGCCTGCAACAAGAAACATGATCCCTTCTTCTGAAGGGTAGTCCCTTGAAAAAAACCCCAATTTAAGACCTTTGAAAGGCCATTTACTATTTACAGTTGATGTAGCTCTTTGGCAGGTATTATAATCTTAAAATAGAGGAGTGTAATGTATAATATTTATACCACCTTAGTGAGGAAGGTGGGTTGTGAGCATTAGTAGACCAGGTAATGAACCAATAGTTCTACTGATGCTAAAGTTTAGAAGGTTATTATGGAAGCCTGGATACAGATATATTTGAAATAAGACTGCTAAAAACACCAGAAACATCATCACTATAAATCATTAATTCTAAAATGGTAATTCCTTAATTGAAACAGCAAATAGTCTGCAATGGTTATTAAATAGGGGTACATTTCCCTACTTAATTTTTCTTCTTTGTACCTGGGGGAAGAATTTAATGGAAACTGAGATGAAATCAAGACTCAGACCATGATTTGTAAACATTCAGACCTAGGCTCCCAAGTTCTAAGATTCGACTGTGAACCAGGTTCCCACTGTTTGATCTTTTGCACATAATCTGAATTTTTTTAATCAGTCAGTCTCATAAGTACGTAAAGCATATAGCGTTTTAAATATTCAAAGTACTGCAGATACATTATTGTTAATTATAACTTATTCATTTCCACAAAAAAAAAGATTCCTTATTCCTCACTGCCTTTTTTTTCCCCTTCCAGTGAACTATAATCTGTGTGGATAGTGAGAATTTGTAGGGCCTCCCACGTTGTGTGTCAGATTGACTCCTATTTCACATTTGACGAGGTCTTTCTTTGTCAATCCTTAAACTGTGCTTGGACAATCTTGAGAATAGCATTTGAGAGCAGACTGTAAGAGCTGGAAGTGGGATAGCGAGATTTACAGCTGAACAGCTAGGAAACAAGGTCAGTGAGAATTAGGGGTGAAAAAAGAGCTTAACCCACTCACCATCCTGAATCCAGCCTCTCCAGCTTCTCTGTTAACTGCCTTCTTGCAGTAATCTTGATCCTAATTAAATGGTAAACCTAAAGAAATCTGAGATTACCATAAATGGTATCTAATGTTTGCTTCACATTTTAGGAGGTGCTTTAGCGGTTCAGAATTGCTGGAAAAGAAATTCGGTACTGTCGAGTGTTTGAAAGTGAGAGAGGGTATCAACTGAGGTTGGAAAGACTGTTCAGTAAAATAGAGGAATGTCCTTACTGAAATGGATTTTGTTGCTCCATCTTGCAGCCAGTAGAGAAAAGCACAATGCAGTGATAAAATCTGCAGGAAAGAGACTTAGTAGTGATGTTGAGGAAATGCTTCTGCTGCCATGTAGACTTTTGTCTCAGGTCTTGGCCTTTGCAACTTCTGCTGCTTATGTGTTAACTGCATCTCTAACTCAAGTTGGAGGTCAGTCAGCTGATTCCTTAGTTAGCGAGACAGAGAAAGGGCAAAAACAGTCTCAGAGGTTGGATCTAGCCTGACTCTTTGCAGCTGTGAACTCAGACACAAACTCAACCATCAAAGGGAATAACCAGGAAAATCCAAGGTAGAGATGCTTGATGGCTATCAAAGCAGTAAGTGAATGGGCTCTCAAGCCTTAAGAATCATTTATCATAAGCATGCAGTATTGTCTGTTCGTATGATCGTTAATGGTTTTTCATGTTTTTATTTTTTCCTGATGAAGCAAGTAAGACATCTGTCATTGTCTGTCTTACGTGAACTCCCTACGATAACGTGCTCACTCTAATAATAGCAGCACTTGTATGCGCACTTGCCTTCAAGGCCTGAAATGCGATATAGCTGCTATCAAATTTCTATGCTCTACTGCTCTTCAACAGTCAGCCTCTACCAAGATAAAAGGAGGAGATTTAACAGTATTTCAGAATGAAAACAGCATCTTGTGTATAGGTACGTCTTGCCCAAGCAAGGATATGTCATCATTTATCTACAGTGTAAGTCTATAGGGTGCTGCAAACTGCTCATTTAGCTTCTGTCTAAAATGTACTACTATGATTTGAACAACCCATCTGCTGTGCTTAGATGGTCATCTTATGTGAAGATGAGGAAGGGAATGGCAGCCCATGTATGTAGTTTGAGTCCAAAGATGATGTTTTTTTCTACCTTCACATCTGCCTCAGGTCTGCCAGAAAATCAGCAGGACGCTTCATTCTCTGAGATCCCAGCAGTCATTCAGGTTCTGCTTTTGATCCTGTCCTATCCTTAACGTGTGTGATCAGGAGTCTTATCTTTGCCCTTCTTTTTAAGGGGAAAGCTGCTGGGAAGGAGCGGGAGGAATGTTGGTGTGAAATTAAGAAGAGGCTTTTGGAGGCATGGAAGAGGGGTGGGTTACATGTCTTGGATGGACTGGGAGGTATGAAGTGTCCTTAAGGGGACAGTAAGTGCTTTGGAGGGAGAAGAACATGTCAGAACAGGAAAAGGCTTAAGAAAAGGAAAGGAAAGATCTTGTCACTCCCTGCAGCTTTCAAAGTGCCCTTCAGGCCCAGGACCTCTGCCTCCATTTTTACTTACCATCTTTCCTTGTGTCTGACCGCACGCTTCCAGTGCTACTCAGTTAAATCTGAGAGCTCTTCTGACTTCTCCCTACCTTTTCTGTCATCCATTTCCCCATGTAATCTCTTCCACACCTGACAAGTACAGTCCTTTCTCTGTCTCAGGACAGCAATGTTTTGTAGTTGTGTAGCTGTGAGCAATAAGATAATCCAGTAACTTAAGTGGGGGATCATCATTTGGTAATATGCATGTTAATTAATACACTACAAATTTCTTTCCTGCTATAGGAAGCATCCTAACAGGAGAAAAAAAGGGTTACAAGCTTACCTCAGGTAGCAAGTAATTATTAAAATAGTGAAAGAAACGAATAGACTTCGCTTTAGTATTATAAGCAGGGATCATGAAAAAAGACTTCAGTGCTGCAAAAGTGTCTATTCCATCAATGTTAATGAAGGTAAGGGTTTTTCTTGTTTGCTGAACAGTAAATATGTCTTTATTGGAGTCTGATTGGAAAGTAATTTTACGTAATTTCAAGTACAGCTCGTTCAAAGGAAAGAACTTACAGAAAGGAAGCATTCTTAGGTATTATCCCAGAGGACAGTCTTTCCAGTGCCCAGCTAGAGAGACATACCCAAGGTGAAATATTCAGTTATCAGATCAATTGCTAGCTGGTTACATTCCAGCAGTGAACATCTTGGAATTACAGATCAGACTGTCATTGATTCCTATGCTCTGTTTTAATGTGCACTGAGCTATTTTCTCCGCACTATTCAGTTTTGCTTAATTGCCCGTACCGTTGTTAAGTACCAAAGAGAGTCAAGGGGTTTTGGATTGAGTCTGGAAAGAGTACACTGGCCAATTAAATGCAGATTTTCTAATCTGTCTTTACATTTAAAACGTTGTAGACTTCTATCAAAGCATTAATCCAGGTATGACCATTAAAACCAGAAAATCTGTATGCAGGCTTCTATTGACCATCAAGCAGATGTTCACCCTACTTAAAATGCAAAGGATATAATGTGAAAACATTAGTTATATTTAAAATTGTTCCCTAAGATGGAGAACAACCGTCGTATATAAACACATGCTGTCATGTCTGTGGTCATAGTAGTTTCAGCAGGCTGAGGTAAAGAATTGTATTTGCTGAAGGAATCACAACAAATTTTGCACAAAGTACTGTTAATTGTTTTCCTATCCTGCATGAAGAGCATTATTTCTCGGTGATTGTAGCAGATCAAGACCAGGAAACCATTCACGGGTAGCTCTGACTTTTTCATAGCAAGTCTGTATCCTGGAGACACAATCTAACCTTGAAGATTTAACCCAGACATAGATTTTAAGACAACTCTTGGGAAGCCTAAGCCCAAACTGAAACAAATCCATGAAGAGAGAATATAAAGGACGTAATAATCAAAAAAAGTCATATACAAAATGCAAGAAAATAAAATTTATTTCTAGTCTCTCACTTAAAATAGAGTTAATATACTTGGCTTATCAAAATGAGATTTTGTCTTTTTGTTTTTTATTTAACCCAAAATGGTGTTGGATTTCCTACTAGAAATTGATTTAATTGCTAACAGCTGGGATTCTTATAATGAAGTTATAGAAATTCTGGCCTAAGATTTAGTTATTTTCTCTATTAGGATATATTTTAAGAAAGTTTTCGGAGTGGGATTTTTTTTCAGAATTTTCAGATGGAGTAAAAATTGAGTAAAAAGCTCCCTTGAAATTGTATATATTTTATAGACCTCAACTCTCTGACTTAAGGCAAAAGAAGCTTTCAGGTCTTTTCATTAAGAAAAAAAAGTCTCAAGAATTTGGTGGGTTTTATCATTATTTTTGTATAGCAAGACTGAGTTAGCATGACTCTTTGTAGAAGCGTTGCTGAAGGTAAGTATCAGATAGTAGTTAGGCAGTGTTGAAAAAATTACATAGACAGCCTTGTATTTGAAAGTGTGTAGTTTTGCCTTACACAGAGAATGTCTTCTGGAAAACTCGCTGTTTGATATAGCCAAGATTTTTAATGCTGAGCTGATTATGCGGGGTTAATTTACAGAGCCATTTCAGATTTGCTTTATGTCTGTAATTCATTTAGGTAGACAAAGGTGAAAATTGCAGTAATTTTTCTGGAATACAGAACAAAAACACTAAATTTCCCTGTAGTCCTGAGAAAGAATGTGAGTATAATGCATGTACTGTTTGCGCTAGTTCCCCCACACAGCATTACCCTAGGACAGAAGAAAAATGGAAACTACTTTACACTTTTTTGGTGTTCGTTTCCAACTTTTCACTAAACATCAGTAGTCTTACAATAAAGTTGTAACTTATTTAAAAGCTTATTTATAAAGTTGAAATAAGTTTTCAAAATGTCTAGTAAGAATCTTTAGCATGAATAGATTTCTGAGCTCTCTTAGATATATTTGAGATGCAGCAACAGCTGTGAGTGAATATTTATTGAAATAAACATGTTTCCTTACCAGAAATGTTGTCTAGCTGTACCGTTCAAATTCCAGCAGAAGTCCCATAGTCCTACCTAAATATTCTGCAGAAACTGGTCTAGAAGACTTTCTGTCAGCATCTACAGATTTTAAAACCTTTTTTAGGTGGGCATTATTTTGCTTTTTTGGAGGATCAAATATTTTTGTCAGATTTCCAACCCCCCCCAAATAAATAATTATGAGATTTATTTCATATAACAGTACTTATAATTGATTTATTTGATACATTGTTGTTTATTAACAAGAAACCTTGATGCAGAGTTAGGTTTGCCTGGAGATATAATTGTACCCTTCTGGAATGATTGGTTAGGGAAAGTTCATAGTGATGACCGAAAATGCGCAGATAACCTTTAGCATTACAGCTTTCACAAGATAAAAATTTAACTGCAAGTACTGACGTTGTATTCGATGTCTCAGTTGTAGCTACTGCAAATGTTGAGGAGCTTAATTAAGGCAGTTTGGCAGAGAGAAAATGATGCAGTCTTGAAGGCCTATGCTGTGCTAGAATAGAGTGAACTTGCATGAGAATGCAAATGAGAAGGAAGGAATGGACATGTATTTCACAAAAGCAGTGTTGTTTCAGCTGCAGAACCTATGATGGTCTTGCTATTGAGAGCAGTTAGGATGGAAATGAGTGATCTCTGTATGTTTAATCAGAGGAAAATAAGGGATAAGCTCCTTAAGTAGAAGAAGGGGTGTGAAATAAGTACATACAGCATGTTTTTTCCATGAAGCAAAAAAAAGACCCATTTGACTGTTGGAAGGGCAAAGCCATATCTTCTTTTAAATCATACGTAAGCAAGCAAATTCATGGCATAGGTTGAAATTATTATTATATACTATGAAAAGTATTAAAACTAATATTATAATATACAATTAAAAGCAGTGTCTGGATGCATATACTCCTTAATTTATACTCCCTAATTCTCAGAAGCTTGAGGTTTGTTAATCTCAGCATTCATGGACATGATATTCAGCCAAAGTGGCTCTGTGCTGTTCTTTTATTTCTGAATTTCTTAGGGTTTTGTCAGCAGTGGTGGTGATGTTGGTGTTAGAGTACCTTCAGTTGTAAGAGATTGCAGTTACCAAGATGCAAACCAAGGTCTGCAGATGTTACATGTACATAGACAAGAAGACAGAAGGTTCTGGTTTCAACATACAGTACATCTTGTTATGAACAAATGGGCTTTTTTTTGTTGTGATTTGCAGACTTGGAAGGATATAGCTAAAAGTTTAGTGAGAGGAGTCAAAAGTACCTGTGTCCAAGTTATAAATCTCATCAGCATGTCTTGATGTTTCTGATGGATGCCTGTTACTACAAACAGACTGTTAAAGTTGTTGAGGATGAAGACACTCGCATCAGTTCATTTCTTTGTTGCACAAGACCATATTCTAACTATTATGCCCCAAACCTCAGACTCCTAACATTTCTTCAAATGCTTCCATCCACATTAAGCATCTTTCTGAGACTTTAAAACCTTTGACCAGTTGTTAATTTCTGAAAAACCTGATTCAGACTCAGAGGTAAGCAAACCAGGATAGGTTATTCATTTGTATGCTAAGGTTAAAATAAGCTTCTTTATCGTCTGTCATCTCTCAAGAAATTTACCAGAAATCCACTTGACTTTTGCTTACGTTCTAACTTCATTCCTTTTTCTGTAAGTTTTTAGCTTTTGGAGACAGTGATTTGCCTGTGCCATGCTATGGATGACTCAGTCATTTGAACAGATACTTTCTTCTTTATTGTTATCATACATTTTCTCCTCCATTTTTAGAAATCCAAATGATTCCTGACCAGCTTGTTTTCCAAAAGAAAATATCATATCTAATAACAATATTCAGAAAAGGGTAAGGTATCAGGAAGTTGTTTCACGTGTTAAGGCTTAAACTGTTTTCTATTGGTCTAAGAAAGCCTTTTGACCAGGAGATGATAATTCCTCTCCAGCATACGGAGGTTTTGGAGGAAAATAGATGGAAAGGAAGAGTTTAGAGTCTGCTATTCTTCCTGCAAACACTTGAAGTAGCACTTTTCCACATAAACTGCATGAGTAATACTTCAAAGAGAGTATAGGATCAAAATTTGTTTCTTTGCCTCTAGAGACGCTCTTTGCATGCTTCTTTGCAACTCTGAATTTTGCCACACGGAAAGAGGATCTTGAAGCGTGTTCTTAACAGTGCCTTTTCTCACATAAATATATGAACCAAGACAGATAACCTGAAATTGCTACAGAGCCCACACCAACTACTTCACTGTGGGTAAAGAATCCACTTTTCAGAGTTGCATGTTTCTAAGAACAGTGAAACTCTCAGGAGGAGAGGCACCTCTTATTCAAAATTTGCTTGTTTCCACTACTGTTCACAGTCCTGGCTTTCAGACAGTTCTCATTTCCTAATTGTACAGGCATCGGCAGTCTCTTATGTGGACCCCTCTAAAGGAAATTTGAACAGAGATTCATACTATCACTCAGGTCAAAATAGGAGTCACCGTTTTTGCCTGGGGAAACCAGACCATCAGTTACGTAACTGTAGCTACCTTCCCTTTGCAGGCTCATGAGATCAACTCCTGTGACTGCTGCCAGGTAAACCCATTACAAGCTTCTCACTGAAGATATATTGCCCATTGAAACAACATTGCCTTGGTTAAAGAAGGAACAAATGGACCATTAACTCTGGGTAGTGATTATATTTGCAATAACATTACAGATGTATGCATCCATGTAGCTAAGTGTCCAAGAGAGGGCCAGCTTGGAGACAAAAGCTTACTTCAGGTATCGGAAGAGAATACTTCTTCAGTGAACTCAGCAGTGAATATGTCATAGCACTAACATAATTAAATCACTGTATAATCTTAGAAATTGAACTAACTAATTAAAAGTTGTGTGGAAACTGTCAGATGGTACTTCTAAGGACCAAATGTATATTATGGAAATGAAATTAATAAGATAGGCCATACCCTGAAATTACAGAAGGTGGCAGGACATCACAGAAACTAAAATCTACTGATCATGCTGAGCAGATGAACAGCTAAAAAAAAAAAATCCAGACCATCCAAATTGTCGGTTGAATTCTCTTTTGTGTTTTAAGGAGCTAACAATCATTATGTAAAGATGAGGACTTTCAGACATATTCTATGATATTATCTGCAAGTGGCCTGACCTGTAGGAGCTCAAATATTTGGAGATACAGGAAGCAGTATTTTACTGATGAGCAACCAATATTTGTGTTCAGCATCCAATAAAACAAAGGAACAGAGGATGACAGATACGGAATTTCTTGCCTGTGCTAGTGCTACTTGCAGTGTCCTGTTATAATATATGCGAAAATATGGAATTGAATACTACCTCAAGAAGAAACATGGAAGATTTAAATTATTACGAAGTAAGTCAAGAACATGGAATTAGGCACTCTAGAACTTGTGCAGAAGAGCGTTATTCTTCCCCTGTGGTGTCAAAAGGTAGAATTCTTTTTCTTTCCAAACTTAGAAATGCTTTGCTGCAAGTCACTTTTTCCTAAACTAAGTTGGATTAAATGGAGATAATACAGTATTAATCGTTCTCTTAACGCTTACCAAGAATAGCTGGAAAGCATTAGGTCCAAAATGGCACATACGTGACTAGAGCTTGTGCAGAGGAAATGCCTCCCCTTAGAGAAATACTGAAGAACTACACTGGCAAATGGTATTTTTTAATTCTAGAATATGTGAATGTGCAGAGGTAAAGTGAAAGAGATTTGTCCTGTGCTGAACATAAAGTGGCTAACAGCATGTCAGCCTGAGTGATCACAGGCTTAACAATAGCGTATCAGAAAGACGAGTTCATAATGTTTAATGTGCTTGCCACTGGTGAGTGATTTGCAAAAAGTGAATAATATTGTTTTTCCCGTCATGAATATTGCTGGACTGTATCTCAAGCTTCCCTCAAAACTAAAAGTAAGGAAAATCCTGTTATGTCTTTGATTCGAAACTCCAGTTGTAACCAGATGTTACTTTGCCTGTTAATGAAACATCAGGCTGTATGAAGTCACATTAAATGCATTCCAGTGTTTTAAGGAACAATTTAAAATACAGAACCATCTTGCTTCAGCCAAAGTGTTTAATGAACACTTCCTTCCTTGCTGTTTTGCAGTGCCAAATGATCTGAAGATTCTTTCTGCAATATCTCTACCAGGGTTTTGTCCTAACATTGATGTGCTTATGAGTTTACTCGCTAGTTAGTTTACAAGTTGCCTGAAAGGTGCTCCTCAAAGTGCTGGAGATTGACTTTTGGGAGTAACTCAACAGTAAGGGAGTAACAAGCAGTGTATTTGTTGTCTTAATGAGATTGAGACTTCCTTTCTGGTAAGCGTAGTTGAATGACTCAGCCACTTATCAAACAAAGATCAAGAATTTTGGAGGTGTCTGGAGGATAGAATTGCTTATTGTAGAGAGTGATTGATATGATGTGGTTGTGAATCAGGAAATAAGCTGTTAGCACAGAAAGAGCTGAAAGCATACTACACAACATTTCAGAACCATGAATGACGGGTGACTTTGCATTCAGTCTTCTCATATAGACACCATAGAATATAATTATTGTGATTTCCAATAACTTGTCAAAACAGCAGTTCCTTCCCTGAAAGTCTTTATCTCAACACAAGACCACAGTTGCAGACTCTGCTATACAGGAAAGGTTTCTAATACTTCTACAAAGTTTTAATCAAGCATGGAAGAGTTTTGATCATCTTCTGAATGCAGACTATGAAACTTGTGCTCCTCCACTTTGGTTGGAAGTTATTTTTAAATTTTTTATAATTGCTGAAGTAACTGTAGTGATTACTGTAATGAATATGCCTCTGTGTCAGAATATGTGTTTAAAAATAAAAGGAAAAAAAAAAAAACAACTGATTTTTACAGGCAAATTTCCATTGCAGATGTCCTTAGAACATCTTAAAAAATGACATTGAAAGGTAAGTAAATTACACACAATTTCTTCTTCAGTGGACTTACCAGGAAATAAGGATATCTGAGGTCCAGGGAAAAAATGTGTTAAATTTCTTTAATTTTTACTTCAATGGTGGTATCATTTGTGCTTATTCAGATATGAACACATTACACATTAAGGAGGTTTTATTATTCTTTCTTTCTTTTTTATTCTGTGCAAATAGGACTAGAAGTGAAGTTCTTTTCAGTTCAGTGTTATTGATAACCTAATTTCTCTGAGGTATGTTTCTAAAACAGTCATTGCTCCCAGCTTGCGTATTTTGATCAGTGGTGTTTGCACTCCTTCTGTATAACCTTTACAAAACTCTGTATAAATTCTGTAAAATTTTTTTCTTCATACTCTTCACATTCTTTGCATTTTTTTGATGTCGTGGAATTCAACTGAGAAAGAAAATGCAATAGTAAAGCAAGATACTTTGTCTATTTGTTCTGATAGAGAACTAACCCTTTTTATTCTGTTTTCGTCAATAACTCCAATGTAGTCGGTTGCTACAGAAAGTACTTGCAAGGTGTTTATGTTCTGTTCCTGGCTTGATTCCTGAATAGGATAGTCTTTCAAGGATACTGTGCTTCATCGAGAGGTTTAAGTCACCTATCCCTTTGAAAATTAGGACACCTCTCTATTTGTGACTAAACATACCCGACTGTATACAGAAGTTACAAACTATTTTATATATATACACATTCAAACATTAACATCTATATGTGTGCCCAGTCGCAAGTATTTGCTTTGATATAAGTCCTGGGAGTGTTCTTCTAAAATCACTGAATACTGCTCTTTCCTCTTTGTGTGTAACTTTCTCAGTATTATATTGCGAGAGTTACTGATTGATTCCCCTTTGCTTTCATATATACCATCTTGCCTCTTCCAGATCAATGAGAAGCAGAATTTCTGCTACTGAAACAGTTCTGATTTCCATTTTATCCAGACTTGTGGTGTTAATTACCTGGTTATTTTCAAATCTTGCATTTCCATTCTTCCATACGTTGAATACATCCTGTGTTCTACTGCATTTTTTGATATTACATTCATGAAGAATCACTTTCATCTCTAAGAAAAAACATCTTATTACAGGTTCTTGACATTCTTTCTGGAAGAAAAAAAATAAAAGGAAATTGTAGTAGTTTTAAGATTAAAATGGGATAAGTGAATGTGGGATATAATTTACCAGAAAGTGGTGATTTTTATTTTCTTAGTATCTGTTCTTATTATTCATATACTTGTAAGTATCTGCAAAAATATACTAAGAGCTAATATATGACATATAGGCCAGCCAATTTCCTAGGACAAAGTGAAGCACTGTGTCTTGACAAAGAACATAGGAAAATAATAATTAGGAATATGGGAAAGAATTAACAGTAATGGAATTAAATCAGTATTCTTAGTAGTTCCAGCACTTATATTCAGAGTTCATTATTCAGAATAATGGAGAGTGGAAGAGAAGAAAAAAAAAGGTAGCTATTACCCATATTTTGCAAATTAAGAAAAAAACCAACAGCACAGTGGTACTGTTCTTTCCACGTCAACAGTAAGACCAAGAACAAGCCCCAGTTTGATTTTCACATCGAGCCTTTCCACTTCAAGAAAACCTTCCTAAAATTACCAGTAAATAAATTAGCCTTTATAGTGTATTAGCTTCTGTGGCTCGTTTCAGTCAAGGGAATGGGTGCATGGCTGTGGATAGGCAAGTTCTGCAGCTTTTTTTTCCTACTGTGTACAGGGCTAGCTGTACAGACACATTAGAGTCTGCTTTCTCAGGCTTTTTTGGTCCACTGAGTGCATCAGCATTGCTGTATTCTGCATGCATGCTGAGATTGTTCTGCTTGAATGTAATAAGTCTATTATTTCTAGGAAATCTCATTAACTCTGTGTACAGGAATCATGTGTTGTGCGTATTTGGCACAGGCATTGTTTGAATGTTTATGCTGTCAGGAGGAGGCTGTCTCAGGAGCAGGCTGCTGCCAGTGTCACCACAGCAATGAATTCAGCTCACGTTGCACCAGGGCTATACTAAAAGTACCTGCTAGGAGTAAGTTATTGGCTAGATTCATGTTCTTAGTGGATTGAATGGAGTGAAGACTGAATTTCACAATAGATTATGAAAAAGTCTCTACAGGAATGAATTTTTGGAAACCATGACTTAGTTAACAGTTATATTTAAAATTAACATAATTTACTGGTTGTAGGATAAATCTCCATCTATTATAAGGCTAAATCCTTTATATTACATATTATTTGTTTGTAGGCTGTAAAAAGAAGAGAATTGCACTAGCAGATGCTGAGAGTTCCTTTCCATATTGCATCTCTCAAGTATTATTATAAAATTCAAGTGCATGGTGTTAAATAATAATCTTAGGAATTTTCTTTGTCACTTCTTCGCTTTGTCAAATTACAAATGAGTATCAACATTATTTTTCAGTGTTTGCTTTGATGAGATCATCTTAGATCATCCCTTTTAGTTCAGTAATTTTTATAGCAGGTACTCCAGTAAAATTATTTAGTACCAGCTTACATAATTCACCATAAGTAATTTAACTTGCAGAACTCTGCTTTTCAAGGCAATGGTTTGGTTTCTGAAAATTTTCTCAAATTAGAGCAAATCTACCTTAGGAAAAAGTTTCTAGTGGAGAAATGAATTTACCATATTAGACCGACCTGAGTCCAGTGTTAATTATACTTACATCCTCGTCTGTGTTTGCAGTATATAAACTGACATCTATGTCCTAAAAGAAAACAAGAGTTGTAATTATTAACAATCACTAACAGACTTAGAAATAATGAAGCAAATACTAGAGACATTCAAGTTCAACAGGTCAATTAATCCAGATACTGGGACACAGTGAGACAGTGATCTGAAAGTCACCTAGTAACCTGCATGATGGGCTTTATTATGAGGAATACTCATCAGAATTGAGTCCTGCAAGTACTTTTTCAGAAGGAGCTAACTTTCATGCCCTCTGCCCTTTTCTTCAGAAAAAGTTTCCTCTTGCTTTATCCAATTAAAGAAATTCCGGAAAAAAAAAAAATAATAAAGCCTCATCTCCAGTTCCCTCTAGCTTTCTATTTCCTAGATGACTATACAAACAATATGCAATTTCATACTCCTTGTCACTGACTCTCTTAGTTGTGTACTGTGCTGTTTAATTATGTCTGCTCCTATGATTATATGAAAGACTGACTTTTTTTGAACTTACTTTGGATGTCTTGATCTGCTCCAAATCTTCCAGAACTGCTGACCACTTACAGTGGTTTGCTTCTGTCTTTGGCACATAAGCACTAGAACAGAAGAAAAGCAGCGACTACTAGACTAAATAGCAGGTACACGTTGTTTATGCTGATAAAAGATTCACCAATTATTTAGATACTAAAGATGTGTATCCGTACATATGTTAACGTGTGGGGAAAGTTCCTTCGACAAATGGGAAAATCACAGAGTTACACTGTTTCTGTTTACATAGAGGATGAGGGTTTTGGTTTTTTTTTTAAAGCTAGTTTTATAATAATATAATGCAAGAGAGTCGATTATTTCTTGTAAAATATCTACAATTCTTTCCAAGTATTGCAAAAAATAAAAAATGTCTCTATCTCTTATACTGAACTATTTTTCCTCCTGCTACTATGAAATTTCTGTCTACAGTCCTGTAGAAATGTTGTATGTCATTTTACATCTGATTTTTTGTGTACAGAAAAGCTTCCTCCTGTTCTGGATAAAATTTTGAATGGGGTGAACCACTAAACGGTACAAGGTAGATTTCTTTCTCCTCTGGAAGATTATTGCACTGTGAACAGTGGTTTTTAGTGTGTCATTTAGCGTGTTATTTTGACCCTTCATTTTGGATCCCTTGCAGTACTATTGTATAACGTAAGACGATGTAAGGAAAGGAAGACAACAAATTGATTTGGGAAGTTAGTATAAAACAAGCTGCTGTTCTTTTAGACCTTAAACAAAGGCTGAAAGATTACAAGATTTTGGGGAAAGAAAAATAAGAGGTTCTATAACAAGAGTCGGAAGACACTTATCCCTGATTTTTATTTCCAGGAAAACAGAGCAGAAACATCAGACCTTAGTAAAGAGATTTGACAGGGAGAGAACAAGTAGGGGATGCTGACACTAGAATCAGAGTCAGTTTTCTAAGACAGGAAACTGGAGTCAGAACAGAAGGGAATACCTAGTATACATAAACCAGCATACGTATTTAAACACATTCACATCTGTTTTTTTGCTGCAAAGGCATATGAAGTCTTCAAATGCAACAGTTGGAACAACTTGAGGATTATCATGGAAATAAAGGCTACATTAAAGTACATTAACTGGATGGAGCCTGATCAGAAAAGGAAAGAATAAAGCAAGGGACCGTGGCCTGAGAAGCACTGTAGGACTGCATGACATGGCAGAAGAGGATCCACTTTCTAAAGCAATTGGAGGCCGTTACAAGTAGCGAATGTAATAGTAATAATAGATCATTTGTTTTGCTGCCTAATTAATATTAACTTTGTAGTTACCATAGAAAAAAGATGGTTAGTCCAGTCTTATTCTTTAAAAGGCAAAAGAAATGGCTGTTCAAAAGAAGATACAGTTGGTGCTGCAGACAAATACTTTTCACGTTTGTTTTCTGAAAGATAAAACCAACAGGACAGTGTGTCATAATCTTATTACACTTAATATTTTTTAGTACTGACTTAATTAACCAATTTGACAATACATCCAGTCAAGGCAAGGCTACCTGCTGTGTACATATTGAAAGACCAAAAGATCAGTTTATGAAACAGTAGAAAATCAGATAAGATAAAATTACAAACTCATCCTGTTTTCCTATCTGCTCACACTGCAGGCTACTTTAATGTAAGGGCAGTATTAAAGATCTTTTGTTCTATTTTCTGTATCACAGATTTTTCCCCTGGCTACCTATTTGCCACCCAAATTTTATAAATTACCTACAATTGTAACATGATTTGCAGTGTTGTGACTGTATGTGTGAGGTGCTAGGTATACGCATACCCCATGGTGGATTTACATGTATAGATACTTAAACTATTTGACACAGTGTACATTTATCGTGTTATACCTACTGTATGTAAGTTTAATACTGGGAAGTGATTAAAGCATATGAGAATTCTTCCACTGGAGTTTGACAGCTGGAAATGAGAAGGTGTGCGCTGTACATTTACCGTTTCAATGTGCGCAACCTGGGAATTGTTGTTCAAAAAATTACTAACCCTTTAATTTGAGTTCATATACGGCTTCTTCAGAGAGGTGGGTTAATAATCTGCAACTGTGCTTTTGGTCCAGTGTTTAATTTCTTATCAAACTGTGTCTCTTACATCGTGGTTTGTTCACTAATTTACAAGTGCATATTTCAAAATTGATCAGAGAGCTTAATAGAAAAAAGCTAGCAATGTGTGGCATCAAATATAATAGAGTGAAAGGTCTATCTATACTTCGTTGGTTTTGGTTCTGTTAACTTGCTGTTAACTTGCTGCAATCTGCTTAACTGTTATTAAAGCACCTACTGGCAAAGCTAGGAGAGCAATACTTGTGCGTGCCTCTGGGGAGCTCTGAAGAGTACTTGTAACAAGTATTTATTACTGTTTTAAATAGAAAATATTCTAAATACCTTTCACAGAATCACGGAATTGTTGGGGTCGGAAGGGACCTCTAGAGATCATAGAGTCCAACCCCCCTACCAAAGCAGCTCTGTAGACAAGGTTGCACAGGTAGGCGTCTGGGCAGGTCTTGAATGTCTTTTAATTGTCCTCCTTCCAAAACCCAAAGATTTTGCTGAGATAATGTAGTAACCTCACCATCACATAGATTTCCACACTCAGTAATGGAAATTGGTGCCATATTCTTGTATTACTTTTGTGCCCAAAATCAGAAGTACATAAATGAAAGGTAAGTTCAATTGCATACCTAATGAAAGTATGACCAGATCAATAATATCTCACCCATCTTCTGCACTATTTCAGTTACCTTTAACCAAAGGCTGTCTAAAAACAAGGCTGAACCTGTTAATATTTCCACAACAAATGAAAATCTAAAATATGTGACCATTCAAACCAAAATATTAAGTACTAATACAATAAAAATGATGTTAAACAGGACTCGTAAACACGTACAGCTTAGGTGTTGTCAAAAACACTTCAGTAATTTTGTTACAGCACAACAGAAAGGGTGTAACCTTTACACATTGTTGTTTGTTCATGTTTTCAGCAAAAATAACGAGATGACAAAGCAACTCTTTTATTTACTTACTTTCAGTATGTATTTAATTTATTTTGACTTGATTTGGCAGTCCTTAACAATTATTTATTTTGGTGGCTTTTGATTTTATTTTATTTTTTTATGTATTAATTAACTGAAATTCAGAAATAATCTTATGGAAGGTTTCTGAGTACATTCTAAGAAATTTACGATCTGATTTCTTGGCTACAGTTAAAAAAACATTCTTGTGTTTAAAAACACATTTTAACAAAATTAGTTAAAATGTATTATAAATATTTTGCAATAGATATACATTCTGATCATTTTACAAGCTAGTTTTTGTCAAACTAAGTATGGAGGCAGTAAATGAAAGTGAGACAATTTTGTTAGTTCTTGAAGTGTTGATGAGCTTTTGGTTCATAATTAATACGTTGAGGCCTTAAAAGCTGATTTAAAAGGGAGGTCCAGGATAATGCATTATCAAATTTATATCATAGAAAAAATGTTCAAGGAAAATAATCCGTTACACTACCTGGGGAGTAATGAGCCAGGTTGATGTTAGTTTGACACTCGCTTCAATTTTTTTAAATAATGTTTGTTCACTGTGGTGACAATGGAACACTGTGTTCTTAATGATTAATGTAGTTGTCTTCATCTTTGCTATTCTTCAATGTAGTAGGCAACCGGCATGTAGCAAAGAAGTAATTGTTCCTTATTTGAAAAAGAAACTTAGTTTTTAGGTGAGAGAACTTTTACTCATTGTAGAAGTTAGGGAATTTTGTTTGTTTATAGAGAGAAGTTCTTAAGTTCCCGTAGATCACCTAATGCATTGTTTCTACAATTCAGTGTGATCTTCTACCTGGATGTCTTAAATATTTCATGCAGACTACTATTCAGCAGCGTAAGAATGCTAACTCACTTACTTACTTTGACAAACTGCTCTTCTGCTTTGAACACACGTGGTTGTAATTCAACGCTTTCTCTATGCTAGCATTAGTTTTTCATTCCTTACTCTGTTTAATCATTAATCAACTTTATCTTGACCCTGATACTTGCCCTTGCTTTATGCACAGTTGAACTTCAGACTTTGAAAAGATGAAGCAGTTCATATTCAAAACCTTTTTTTTTTTTTTTTCCTGTAGGTTGTAATCTGATAACCTGCAACGTATCTTCAGTGAAAAAGCTTTCCCTCAGGAATCCCAGACCCTGGAGGTTAGTGAGAGGGTCTGGGGAACTGGAGACCTTCCTTTAGTCAGGGAAGAGGTGGTCCGTGAACGCCTAGGCAATGCTAATGTTTGTAAATCCAGGGGACCCGATGGGGTGCATCCACGGGTGCTGAGAGAGCTAGCGGAGGGGATTGCTGAACCGCTCTCTATCATCTTTGAGAGGTCTTGGAGAATGGGGGAGGTGCCTGAAGACTGGAGGATAGCCAATGTAAGTCTCTGGTCTTCAAAAAGGGCAGGAAGGAAGATCCTGGTAATTTTAGGCCAGTCAGCCTCACCTCTGCCCCTGGAAAGGTGATGGAACAGCTTGTGCTGAATGCCATCTACAGACAATTGGAAGAAAAGGAGGTTATCAGGAGTAGCCAGCATGGGTTCACCAAAGGGAGATCATGCTCGACCAACCTGGTGACCTTCTATGATGTTGTTGCTGGCTGGGTGGATGGAGGGAGGGCAGTGGATGTAGTCTACCTTGATTCCAGCAAAGCATTTGATACTGTCTCCCATGACGTCCCTATAACAAAGCTGAGGAAGTGTGGTACAGATGAGTGGACAGTGAAATGGGTTGAAAACTATCTGACTGGTAGAGCACAGAGGGTTGTCATTGGCGGTGCAGAGTCCGGTTGGAGACCTGTAACCAGCGGTGTCCCCCAGGGGTCCGTGCTGGGTCAGGTCTTGTTCAACATCTTCATCAACAACCTTGATGAAGAGATAGTGGCCACCCTCAGCAAGTTTGCTGATGATACAAAGTTGGGAGGATTGGCTGACACACCTGAAGACTGTGCTGCCATTCAGTGAGACCTGGACAGTCTGGAGAGCTGGGCAGTAAGAAACCAGATGAAATTTAACAAAAGCAAGCGTAGAGTCTTGCACCTAGAGAGGAATAATTGCATGCACCAGTACAGCCTGGGGGATGAGCTGCTGGAGAGGAGCTCTGCAGAGGGGGACCTGGGTGTCCTGGTGGAGGACAGGTTGACCATGAGCCAGAAGTGTGCCCTTGTGGCCAAGAGGGCCAATGGCATTCTAGGGTGCATTAAAAAGAGCTGTGGCCAGCAGGTCAAGGGATGTGATCCTCCCGCTCTACTCTGCCCTGGTGAGGCCTCATCTGGAGTACTGTGTCCAGTTCTGGACTTTCCAGTACAAAAAAGACAGGCATCTCTTGGGAAGAGTCCAGCGCGGGGCCACAAAGATGGTGAAGGGCCTGAAAGATCTCCCCTGTGAAGAAAGGCTAAGTGAACTTGGTCTGTTTAGCCTTGAGAAAAGAAGACTGAGAGGGGACCTACGTGATCCAGGTTTATAAAATATCTGAGGTGTGGGGGACAAAGTGGCGAGGCCAGACTCTTTTCAGAAGTGTGTGGAGACAGGACAAGGGGAAACGGCCAGAAACTACAGCACAGGAGGTTCCCCACCAATGTGCGCAAGAACTTCTTTACGGTGAGGGTGACGGAGCACTGGCACAGGCTGCCCAGGGGAGTGGTGGATTCTCCTTCTCTGGAGATATTCAAGACCCGCCTGGACGCCTACCTGTGCAACCTGGTGTAGGGAACCTGCTTTAGCAAGGGGGTTGGACTTGATAATCTCTAGAGGTCCCTTCCAACCCCTGAGATTCTGTGATTCCGTAACGTCAGAATAGGGAATGAAGACTTTGTAAGTGAATATTTATTTATTTATGTAAGATGCAATTATGAGTTATGATTAACAGAAATAGTCTGTTTTGTGAAAAAAAAAAAAAATTCCTCATGAAGCTGCAATGAAGTACTTATCATTGAGTAAAATATAAACCATGGTAGAACTATTTTCTCTTTTAAAGAAAGAAATGCAAGCAAATGACAAAACTTAGCAAGACAGAATCAGCCTCTGATTTTGCCATTTTGGCTGTCGTTAAAAGAATGTAAGCTAGTCAAAAGAAAATATTCATGGCTCTATGCAATATTTAAATTAAATGCAAAGGAGATTACAGAAAGCTAAGGTTGTATGACTTCTACTACTTACCGTATGTCAGAATTCCTTCATTAAGTGTTGCTTTTAAATTTCTCAGTGAATCCTTGAAATATGATAATTATGATTAGGAAAATTTAGTTGCTGTATAAGTTTGTTTTATCTTCAATTGTCCACTACTCTTTGTTATGTCAATTGTGTCCATAATTGATTGCTATAATTTTTTTTATCATTTGGTCAAGAAAACCTGCAGGAGGGGGAGACATTTTGAAACCCAGCTGAAGGAAGACTCTCCTGCTGAGTCAAACATCCTCTACAATATTAATAGTATGCTTCTGGGTCCTAAACATTTGCACCCTCAGCCAGGTTTCTGTAAAGAAAAGAGTCCCATTGGTTGCAGTTTTATGGTGTCCTGAAGGAAGATTTGCCCTCAGAGGCTGAACCCCCTTCAGATACTGAGCACAGATCAGTATCGCTCTCCTTGCCTGCTTTCCTCTAAAATGAGGTTTCTCTGTATTGACCGTGTGGGATTTTCCAGGTAGTCTTCACATTCAGTGATCTGAAGTGGATGTGCTCAAGTGTTTTTTAGGAGGAAAGCTCAAGATGAAAAAGTACAAGTTCCTGCTCCTTCTTGTGATTTTATATTCTTGAGAGTTGAATACGTTTTGTCAATTATCTTTGGCAACTACAATTGAATACAGGTTCTTATTACCTAACACCAGCAAAAAACCCAGATCAAAACAACAACAACAAAATTTGCTTTTATCATATTCATATAACTGCGGAACTCACAAGGGTGCTTTTGTGAAAGAACAGAGTATTTTTACTCTTAGTTAGAGAATTCAGATCCTGAACCTAAGAGTTGTTTATTTGAACATGTACTTTGAATAGTGATCCTCAGTCTACAACAGCTCTTTCCTTCACAGGGATCTCTCAGATATATAAATACATTGACAGCAGTCTTCTCCTCAGACTCCATATACCCAAATGATTGTGCTGGGTGTGTTTGAGATGGATATAAGCATTTTCACAGTTACTTGGATGGTGCTGCATTGTAAATCTGCGACCAATATAATGCTGATAATACACTGATGATTTAGCTATTGCTGGACTGTTTTTAATACAGCCAAGGCCTTCTCTATTTCTCACTCTACTCTCTCTGCCAGCAAATAAACTAGGGGTTTTCAAGAGGCTGGGAGGAGATACAGTTGCAACAGCAGTCCCAAGGGCATATTCAATACCATATGATATCATTTTTTAAATTTAAGGTAAAAGCACGGGTGGGGATGAGAGGGTGATTTTTTCTAAGAACAGCCATTGCTTAGAATCTTGCTGGACATTGATTCACTGGTAGGAGGTGGCAAGTAATTACCTCTGCATTGCTTCTCTTTTGGTTTCCTGTTATTGTTCACTTTTATTTATTGGTCTGTCTTTTTCTCAGCTTTTGACTTTTCCTCACTTCTGTCCTTTCAGTTTTCTTTTCTGTGTATCTGACTGTGGGAACAGTGAGCAAGCAACTGTGTGGAAGGTTAGCTGCTACCACTTAAGCACTGATATGTCCTTGCTTTGTTGGAATACTTGTTCATTTGTTTTTGATAATTATTCAGTAAGGTTTTCTTCTCCTATACGCCAGGTGAGGAAACAAGAAAGTAAAGTTTGCAATGCCTGTTTGAAAACATTGCCAAAAGCTCACAGAATCATTATTATTCCACTCAGTATCTTAAGCATTCAAATTTGAAATGAAAGAAGTTAAATCTTTCCTTTGACCTTTTTTTTTGCAAAACATTCTTGAAGCCTGGGGCTTGTATCATTTATGAAGATTGATCCTATACTTTCCTGTTGGCCTGAGAAGAAGTTAGTCCTTGGTGCAGAGAATGTTTTTATACCTTTCCCAAGAACGTTGCAGTCACAGTAGTAGTGAAACACAGAAGAAGTGCAGCATTCTTTAGAACAAGTCATTTCTAGTTGAATATTTCTGTTGTAAACCAAGAGGTTTCCTTTTAGACTGTCTAATTTCACTAATTTCTCAGTGTAACTCAAAACCACTTCAGGATGTAATATGCAGAATACAGTCAAAATGTTTTTCAGAATACACTCTCCTGCATAAATAAGCAGCTGAATCGCAAGAGATTGTAAAGAATGTGAAGGAAACATCAAAAATAACAAAAGGACCAGCAGATCTAGTCAGTGTTAAAGTTTGTATAGCAAAATATGTACTGGTCTATATATGCTTCTAGGCAGTCCCTGTAAATATTTTTGTTAAATTTTCATGCCACAACAATGAATATTCAACAGAGAACTAAAATAGAATTCAAGGTTTTGTGCATTAGGGGATCGGATTTTAAAATAAAAAACAGTGTCGAAGAAAGGAACTTTAAAAGTACAGTTGTAAGGGCTGTCATACTGATGAAGAGAAGATGAAAAGCCTAAGTTTGTAAAATAGTTGCCACAGGAGTGGCTGCTAGAGAGTTATCTCAGACTTAACAAAGTCCTTAGCTCAGGGACAGTGAATTATATTGCATAGTAATGAAGATCTGCAATGTACCTGGAAAAGGTAGATTAAACATAGTAATTGCACTATCAAAAGTGTGAAGTGAGGCAGTATATTGAGAAATTTTTTAATAAAAAAAATTTATAACCTATGACCCTATCTTATACTATTTATTACAGTTTAATGGATTCTCAAGATAAGCAAGAAGGATCTAGCTGGAAATACTTTACTATTTTCCTACAAATCTAATTTTTAAGGAGCAGTGTGAAATTTTAAGGTGTGTCCATTTTCTATTGGAATCACTGAAGTTATTTCCATTTCCAGAGCTGCTGAGAATTTGACAAAACATTTTGCTGAGAAGAACAGATGAGTAAGCGGAATACATCAGTATCAGGAATCAAAGAAATAACAAAATATATCCGTTACAGATTTGTTTCACTTTCCTGCATAGCGAAGGCAAACAAATTCAAAAAGGAAATGATTTCTGCATTAGGCTAATCTAAATCACAGGTCTTCATTCCTGGGTTGATTACTTCATTGATTTAATATGTGATGTGTTGAGACAAAAGTAGCAACATTTTGGCCCTAGTAATTGATAACGTATTTCTCTGGTCGAATCCGTATTTCACTTCACCATTTATCTTGAGTCTTAAAGCCTAAGTTCAACCTACGACCACATTTCTAAGTCTGTCAATTCTGTTAAATAATACTATTTATATATCATTTACAGAATAATAATGGAATCACAGAATCATCTGAAGGGACCTTTAAAGGTCATCTAGTCCAACTCCCTTGCAAGGAATGATCCTAACATTGCAGCCAGATCAGTTTGCTCAGAGCACAGTCCAGCCTGACCTTGAATGTTTCCAACGAGAGGGCTTCCACTGCCTCTCTGGGCAACCTGCTCCAGTGCTTCACAACCCTTTCTGTAAAAAACTCCTTTCTTATATCCAATCTAAATCTCTCCTTTAGGCCCCTGACACAAGATCCTAAAAAGAACTGAGGATAACTACTAGTCCTCCATCTTGTTGCGTCATGTTAGTGTTGAAAACTCACTTTTACTAAGTGTAATGAAGAACTTGAGTTGACCTCCTCAACATTTACTTATTAGTCAACATTCAGTGCAGTACCTCACTCAGTTCCATGTTAAAAATTGTCACGTATGCACAGTGCATAAATTTGCATTATTGTCAAGTCATTTGTTTTTAACTGGATGAAATCTACTAGGAAACCACTTAGTTCTCACTCTGACCCATTTATCTTGTAATCACACACAGTTTAAAATGAGACCTGAAATATTCATTTGTCATTTAAATTATGCAAAATAATCTAGAGGCATTCATAAAATTTCATGAATCTGAGAGATGTTTTCAGTTACACAAAGGCAGGAGATGAGTGAGATTTTTTGTCCTTTTACAGAAAAGTGGGAAAAAAGGAAGAAAGAAGGAACTGTTTAAAAGTAGAATGTTGTAGAACATTGGAAAAGTTTCACAAATGTTCCCTTGCAAAAAAACAAAGAAAAAGTCACATAGGTACTTGAAGAATAGCTATATCAGTAAATGTACATGCTCTAGACCTTTCTTTTGAATCATTATATGTTTAAGATACTTTCAGGTACTGTTAGGTAGCACCAGCCAAGATTACAGTTGTTAGTAGCACAGGGTTCTTTGAGCACAATGCACAAGCCATGCGTTTTCTGAATACAGAATAATAGAAGCAAGAGGGGTAAGAAAATGAGTAAAACTGTCTCATGTATATATCCTAGGACTTCCATCTGCTGAAGTAAAATTTGAATGTTAGAAAGGATAAGTACACTTTGTCTTCTGATCTGCTAAACAGATAATCAGAACAAAGCTCTCATCTTCGTCAACTCCAGCATGTACATCACTCTTTCCCAAAATGTATGTATATACTGTGTTTCTGTCGAGAGAAATAAGGCTGTCCCCCTCACAAAACAAAAATGTTAGGCCAGAGTCTTCCTCTGTCTGCCTCATCATTCAAGAGTTTGAGACCCCAAATTCTAAATCACATCTTGAAAAGTTTCACACTGAAAAGAGGATGAGGTGTTTCTGAGGTAAGTTTTCAGTGAAAATTTCTCCCAAAATCAGGGACATATTTTCGCTGCATTTTCTTCATATTTTTACTATAAAAATTGAAAAAAGGGAGTACATTGTGATAAGCCTTTTTTTCAACTACTGCAGAAAATATACACTGGACAGATTCGGTAAAAAGTTATGTAAGCATATCTATAGATGTTGTAGAGCTATGAGATCTATTGAGCTGTTTTCTGTCTTGATTTGGGTCTGGCTAAGTTTTCTTCAACAATCTAATTCAATAGCAGCATACTGCATATCAGAATCTCAGCAGGATATGAATGGCTTTGAAGTTTTTTTGGTGGGGAAAAAAAAAAACCAACAATCCAAAACATTCCTTGTAACCATCTCTGATATATCAGATGTAGATTTTTCTAACTTTCCTACCTGCCTTTCTTTGTCATCCTTGGGTCTGCAGGAGCTAAGAGTAAGTGAGAAAAGCCAGGCACATGTCAAAATGAATGGAAAAAAATAGCAGGAAACTTCAGCAGTTTTCCCAAAGCTGTGCTCATTTGTTTTATTTGCAGTGAATCTCCTAACTTCATCAAACGCGATAATGCCAATATAGTGAGCCTGCCTGCAAGTACTGAGGTTACAGGTTTTAGGAAGTCTATGCTACTCATAAGGACAGTGCCTTGTTCTGCTGTCCTTGATGTATGTGTAGAAAGAAGAGTGAAAAGAGGTGAGGTTGCCGGTGATTCATCATCTTGTGGCCTGAGTGGAGAAATATGCACAGCTGCTGTCTGCGTGTGCCATTAATTTTAGTCTGGAAACCTTTTCTAAGCTGGAGTTTTGACTGAAATAGTCTTGAAAAGGATCATCTATTTCTGCAGTTGTTCCAGCTGATGTTTCAGCATGCTCTTATGTTTCTAAATACTGTCTTCTGACAATGTCCTATGTATGTCATTTTTTTTTTTTTCATGTATGTTCCTTTCTTTTCACGGATGGTGAACTGAGCAAGTAAGAAAAGGAGTATTAATATTTTTATGTAGATTTGTCTGTTCTGAAATTGGAAATGCTCCTCAGTGGAAGAGATTTTATTACCCTCACTCAGGAACTAGGAAGCCAAAAATTACATCAGTTTCTATTTGGTAACTGTGATAAAAGTTTTATTTTCATCTAGTTTGGAATGTTTGTTCCATGTTTCCCTTTGTTCCTTCCATGATCTGGAGAGCTTGTAGAGTGAGCACGTCTTCATTCATCTTTGCAGAAAAGATGTGATTCAGGCTTAGGCTATTGAGTTGGCAGAAGGACTGGAGATCCTGGAGGAAATGTAAAACGAGGCAAGACTGCAGTCTGCCCTAACAGTAGAGGAAATCTGTAACTTAAATCTCCAGCAGGTGGCTTGTTCAGAGATGAAATAGAACACTTCCATGAATCTCTCTACATTCTCTTGGAAGCTTGTAAGTCCACCCTGTTATAGCCTATGTCACTCCCCAAGATGATGTAATTAGTAACATGTAGTGAGTCACAGAAATGCTTGCTGATGTTGCAACATCGTTCCATGCTCGCCTCTGATTTCTTTCTTTTTCGAACTTCGACAAATTTTATTTCTTGCACTGAATAATGATTACATGGTTACTGTTTGTCTTATAACTCTGAGGAGTAACAAGGGAGTCAGTATCCCAGGAACTCTTTTGAAAGCTTTCATCTTTTAACCAACCTTGGTCATCTCGTAGTACAGGACAGGAAATTTAGTTTACAAATGGCTGGATAATTACAAATATGTAACAAAATACTGCATATGAAACATTGTTCAAGTAGAAGCATGAATTAGCTAAATAAAAAAGCATTTCAGTTGTTTCTAGTAACAGACCTAAAGTTAACTGTGTTAACAAAAGATGGTGCTCTATATACTGAGGATGGAGAGGGAAATTGGAGGCAGTGGTGGAAACTGAAATGTCTGCCTTCTCAATGATATTGACATGTGCTTTGCAGAACTGTGTATCCTTAAGAGCAGAACTCAGGAGTCACATGCACTGAGTTCTTCAGTAGATAAATACATTCAACTGAATAAGGAGCAGGTATCGTAACAGAAAAGAAAAAACAACGAGATTGGGGCTGTTGTATTTAGTTTTCATAAGTGTATTAATGGATTTTATGCAGTTCTGGCATTTCAGCGATCTTTTTAACAGTAAATCCTGGTATAATTACGATTCAAAAATAAATTACATGCATCTTCAGCTCTGCAGACATACCTGACAATACATTTTGGTGAGATGCCTAAACAATTTTGAAATTCAAATTCAGCCAGAGAACTTTACAGTAGGAATAATGAATCAGCTAATATGTTATTTAATATAAACATGCAATTTCAAATTATACGGTAAACTATCATAGAAACTTTAAAGAGATCAAAAAATTCTCCTTGTGCTAGTAACTGCTAGTCAGAATCAGTGGAGCAAACCACTAGGTGAAATGCACTTTATTTACTTTGTTCTCATTTTTATGTTTATATTAACAATTAATTTTAGGACTACTGTCCTTCTCAGAAAACTCCATAAGAATCACCATCTTCAACTACCCCAAACAGAAGCACAAAAACTACAGACCTCAATGGACAGGAGCTAGTCCAGTTACATGCAGGAGCACACTTGCACATACTCAGGGTAAGTAATTACTGGTGAGCTTGTAGGTTAATAGCATTGCCTGTCAATCCCGTCAAGTTCCCAAGGAGCAACTATTCAATACTTTTTTTTTTTTTAAGAACACCTTCTCTTGTAGCAAATAGTGAAATCTCACCGTTAAGTAGCCAACAGACAGAGATTTAGTTACCGAAAGTTATTTTGGTCATGGAAGTTTGATTTGTCTGATTTGTGGAAATCAGGTTGTGAACCTTGGTTCCTTTATTTCTACTGTAACAACCAGATTGTTCTTCAGTCCCACACAGATACATCGCTTTGTAAAAGTGTGAAAAATAACATCAAATGGTTAATTTAAGTGATGATAAAGTAATGGCATTAACACTATAAAAATGGCCTCTCATATACCTTTAAATGAGAGCAGTGGTACAGTTATAGTCAAATATATTTGCTGACTTTGGAACCAAATAGAACCATTTCCAGAATACATTAAGTCTCTTAACTTATCTTGAAGAATGAAGGAGACATAATTGTTAAGTTAAAACAGAATCAACATTATTTTGTCCAAAGAGCAAAATAAGCTTGATTACTGTGGTAATCATGCAGACCTACTTCCACATGGGCAATGAATGTTTTTTGTGGTGTTTTAACAATCGATGGGCAGCTAAGTTTTACCATTCTGCTCTTCGCTCCCTATCTGCAGGACAGGGGAAGAAAATCAGGCAGGTTTGTGGGTGGAGATAAGAAACAGTTTAATTAAAGGAAAATAAATACAGGATAAGAATAAAGCAAAACCAAAATCAAAAGAAAGGCCATGCAGAAGCAAAAGGGAAAAAAAACTATTATTTTTCACTTCCCATCAGCAAGTGATACTGAGTTACATCTTCAAGAGCAGGACCTCAGTATGTTTACTGATTGCTCAGGAATACCAACAGTTCTATAATTTTTCTCCTTCCCTAGCTTTTATAGCTTAGTGTACTGTTATATGGAATGAAATATCCCATTAGCCAGCTTAGGTCAGCTGCCTTGGTTGTGCTGTTCCACATATCTTGCCCACACCCAGCCTACTGGCCTTTGGATGTGAGGTGTAGAGTGCCAGCCTTGATAGGATGCCAGTAAAACCCAAATCATCAGTGTGATATCAAGGCTGTTATAATTACAGGTGCAGAGCACAGCTTCTGTGGGCTACTGTGGGGAAAGTTAATTCTATTCCAGACAGACTCAGTACAGCTTTGTATATCCTTTAAGAGCACTAGGGGAAATGCTATAGTCAAAATAACACTGGATGTGTTTGTATTGAAATTATCTGCGCCAATCAAACAAGTGTTTACTTATGATTAATGTGGAACATTTTACAGGCCTGGAATAGCTAATAACCGGGACCTGACTCATGTGCCATCTGCGGTCACTGTGGAGAAACAAATCTGGTTTGACCTCAAACCTTTCTGTTACTGTAGTCGTCTCTGGCTACAGTTGTAGACCTCATTTTGATCACCACCACTGCACCTGTTACTGACCTACTTACCCAAAGCTCTAGCCTGATTCTGCACTTTTTCACCATGGTCTTAATTGGTCACTGGGACTCTGGTCTGTCCTGACTGTCTTGCTGGCTTGTCCTTCTCCCTCCGTGGGGCAGTAGTATAGGCCCTGGCTTTTGTGGCTCTGACCAGATGGCCCTTGGATCCCAAAAGAAAAATATTTGAGATTGGATTTAGAAATAGTACCACCTGAAGTTTTCCTTTAACTGGGACTTTTAAGAGGCATGCTAAGATTTGAGTTTTCAAGTTCCTCAGTTTAGATGAAGATAACGATTAATTTTATTGTCCCAGCAGGAAAATTTACTATGATTTAAATGAATGAGAAATGAGTCAGTTGCAGGTACAATAAATATCAGTCAAGAAACACGGAAATATTTTTACTATTGTAACCTCATGACTTAGCTATGCTGTATCTTTTACCTGCCCCAGTTTATACTGTGATTATCTGCTGTAATCCTCCCCATGTCCTGTGGAGCTGAAGTGGTAGGGATAGATTTCCAAATTTTTCTCCATAATCATGAGGGCCAGGTTGTTCCTGTTTTTCTAAGGTCCAAGACTGTGATGTAAACACTCTGAGACATAGCTAAAATTTGTACAGAGCTATTGGGTAATCAAAGATGAACTCAGTTTTTGAGTTGATTGTTACTATGAGTACTATGAGCAAAAAGTGGAAAAGGTGAGGCATAGTTTAACTTGGCAATTACACGTTTAGAATGGAAGAGCTTCATCTAGAAACTCTGAGGTAAACAGCAAAGAAATCAAAAATCTTTGTGAAGGGGATCACCCTGTCCAAAGCAGCAGCTTCACTGCCATAATTAGCAGGAAGACCATTCACACAATTCTTGTGTGGCTTTTTTTCCCCCCCACAACCTGCATATTCGTGCAGACTGGCTTAATATAGGGATGTCTCTCCACGTTATAGCACAGCCGTAGGAAAGGTGGGGTCAGATGGGGCTATGCCTCAGATACGTGCTCCAGCCTTTGCACAATTGTGCGCCCAAAGTTGGGGCACTCGTTATGTTCTTCAGTAACCTCCAGTATGTAGAGGAGTCTGGTATATTTGGGGAACCTAGCAGTCCAGCTCACAGATGAGGCTGACAGAGTTGACAGAGCCTGACCAGGTGAGACTGCATACAAGCATCCCAGCCTACCCATAGGGAGCTGTATGGAAGCCTTAGGGGTACTGTGTTCCATATGCTAACGCCTAGTGGATTATTAGGGGGCCACCTGGCCATGCTGCTTACTAGAGATGCAACTGACACTGAATCATCCAGAAAGTGTTTTGAGAAACTCTGAAGAGTGCTAGAAAGGCTGAACACTTGCAAGAATTATCCTCCTATATTGGACACACTTGGGTGTCAGGAGTTACACCCTCACAAGTTGCAGGTCAGCTAGAATTTAACTGTGGAGGAAAAAAAAAAAAAAAAAACCAGAACAAAACAAAGCAACCCACAGATCTGTAAAAATCCAGACCTAAGGCTGGAAAAATTAGAAAACAGTGCGAAAAGAACATAACAAAATTATAGACTGCAGGTGATCTTGTCTAAAATACTGGAAATATTTCCAATCTTTAAATTTGCTGTAGTAACTGATTTTCTTGTTAAGCTACGTAAGTAACATTAAGAGCTTTGCTGAGACTTCACAAAATGTCATACTGTTTAAATGACACTTACCTGACTCTGCAGCCTACTCCATGCTCCAGCAGAGTTTTGTGTTGGCTGTGACATCCCCAGCACCTTCCTCAGTGGAACATCACTCAGAACAGAAGAACAGAATCTGGATCAGGCAAGGACATTTTGGTACTTAGAAATGGAAAAAAAAATTTAATGCTGCAATAAAACTTCAAGAGGCTCCCAGATGGTCTGTCAGGAGCATTCAAACTAACAAGTGGCCAAAATTTCACAAGGAACTTCCATAGAAACACCAGATGTGCCTTTTCATAAGGGTTAGTTTTATCCAGTGAGTAGAAATACATCTTAGACTGAATCTTTGAACACTGCAATATGAGGGAGGAAAGTTACTCTGGAACAGGTATATGGCATCAAATAATAACATTTTTATAACTTCTGATGAAAATCAGAACAGAAGCTGTAGCTAAATTAGCTAATATGAAAGTCATTAACATCAGTATTATTCTGTCTCTTATAAAGGGCTAGCAGAGTTCCCCTAATTACATCAATGGAGCGTGACACTTGATTTTAATAGTTACTTTTAATGTGTAAGCCCAGGCATGCAATTTTACTTTTGTTCTCTTCTATTTTACAAGATAAATTAGAAGATTAGAAGAGAATAAATGAGGCAAACTATATAGAAACAAGGTCAGGTCAGCAGCAATCCAGTGTGCCATCTTCTTTTAAGCAGTGTTTTCATAGTAGGCATCACGGCAACTAACTAGCTCGTTCCCCTTGTTATTATCTTTTTATAGATGAAATGATAAAAACTTACTAGCTCATTTTCCTTCTCCTTTATAACTTTTTTTTCTACATTTGCTTTCAAGTCTTGTGGGTGCCAGGGTTGGAGAAACAAGCAATTTCTTTTGTTTGAACACTGAGCTTTGTATTCACAGCAAGACCTTAAAGACATACAGCAGAAAACTATGAAGACACTTTGGCAGTACAATTTATCTGGATATTAATATTTGTATTTTTGATAAAAGCAGCCCATCATAATCTGTGAGAAAATAAATCTCCAAAGCTACTATTTTATTTACTGTTTTCTGTATTGTACAAATAGTCAGAGAGGTTGTAAAGTATGGTTTTCTGATCATTTGTCTCATTAATAGACTTGGTGTGTTAGATTTAAACCTGATTTAAGCTTTTCTGGACTGGAAATTTATGAAACTTTCTGTAAATAGCAGTTGAGAGTTCACCTGAGGTACTTGTATAGTTACATGTGCCACCTTGTGAAAGAAGTGGGAGGAATTGTCAGTTCACACAGACACAGGACAATGGCCTTGCTAGCATTAAGGAGATGTGGGACAGCTCACATCACCAGTGTGTTGAGATGGCTCAACACAGGCTTGTAAGGAAAGATGAGCAGAGAAGACTAGAAGGTGCATAGCTCTAGTGCAAGAAACTCTGGTGTACAAGGAGCATGAGGCCTGATGAAAGGAGGAATCAGCATGTGGACATGACAGTGAGTGCCTGCTGAAGGATGCTTGATCATAGAAATAAATGAAACTCTCTTTAAACAAATGGAAGATGTCTTCTATTTGCAGACTAGATTAAACTACCTAGCATCTGATGGAAAGTCGAGATGAATCCATTATGTTTCTGAAGTCATGCAACACATGATGAAGACTGTATATGATATACTCAGTACAGTTTTAACCTCACCATACAAGAGAGACTGCAAAACTGGAACATCTGACAGTACACTGTTTGGAGACTGATCACACAGGCTGAGGGAATTTGGTTTGTGCAACACGGAGAAGAGAAGGTAGTGATGTACTTCTCTCTTATCCAAGATGTGGAGATGTTATAGAGCAGAGAGACGTAAACTGGTACCAGGGATATACAGTAAAAGAACTGGAGAAAACCCTGGGTATAAGGGAAAAATATCACAGTGAGGGCAGTCATACTACAAAGGATGCTGCTTAGAGAAGTTGTGGAATCCCCAGCCTTAGAAGTATTTAAAAATTAGCCAAACCTAGGGCAACCTACTCCAATGTTGATGTTGTCCCTGTCTTAGTTGAGAAGCTGG
The DNA here is from genome assembly GCA_013399175.1 of Odontophorus gujanensis. Classification (NCBI taxonomy): domain Eukaryota; kingdom Metazoa; phylum Chordata; class Aves; order Galliformes; family Odontophoridae; genus Odontophorus; species Odontophorus gujanensis. The sequence goes on along the minus strand of VXAB01010920.1, from coordinate 289,623 downwards.
GAGATATGACCTTAGATACCTCTTCCAATATAAATTCTTCAATGAAACTAGGTGTTGGATTAAAAAATGTGGTAGAGGAGGGAAACAAAAATGTGAAAACATGCACAAATTTGTGATTGAATATATGTTATTTTCCTAGGAAATTAAATTAAATACTGATAATTTCAAATGTATAGACTGGAAAAACTGTCCTATTTCTATTTATGTAAAGATACTATTGCCTACAGTTTTGTTAGGGCCTTCTGTAGCTATGTTTCAAATAGTAAGACTGTTTCAGTCACTTTCAGATTTGTCAAGATGAAATTGTTAGATCTGAAATTTCCTACACTGACAATCTTATAAAAAATAATTCAGTCATTTCCAAAAACAAATGAGTAAATAAAAGAACTAGAAGAAATAATGAAAATGTTTATAAACATTTAATTAAAACTCTGCTTTTTAGTGATATATTCAAGTTCGGCAGCCTAGAAAATCTGCACCAAGTTCGCAAAGTCGCAAGTGGTTAGTTCACATAATTGCAGAAGAGATTTCTTGGCAACTATTATTTGGTCTCCAGCAGTCTCTTCACGATGAACCTACTCCATCACAGATCTTCAGAGGCAAGCAGAAAAGGCATAAGAGAAGGCTTCCTTCAGGAATGGTGTGGTGAAAGCCAGGGAACAGAAATCAGCACTGCTGTTTGTAATGCAACAGAGGAATTTGAGTAACATGACTGAATGAAGGACACATATAAGAGAGAGTGGAGGTGAAAGTGTTGTAACAGAACTGGGAGGATTTATAATCACTGAAGTATATTCTACTCCAGAAATGGAAACTGAATCCTATTCTCAATTGCCTTCCTGCGAATTCGTAGATTAATAAATCGTTAATCAAAGTCTGGTGTAATAATTTCCTTTTCCTCTCACAGGAGAATGGATTATGACCAGAATGGATTATGTTTGCTGAATGGGCCAATTTTGTGAAAGAGACCATATCAATCTCTTCATTTGAAGAAGGAAGATGTATACAGAAGGAAACAGAAGATAACAGAAAGAAAAATGCAGGTTCAGTGGCAAGAGCAGTTGAGTTGAGCAGCTCTGAGGAACAATCCCAACCTTGACTTCATCTTATATACTCCATGTGAATTGGGTAAGTTACTTAACCCAGATTTTTCACAAGCATCAATCATTTGGATCGTTGGACTAGATGACTGTAGTGGTCTTTTCCAACCTTAATGATTCTATGATTTCCCTTCTACACAAAATACTGGTTTTAAGTTGCTTTGTGTGACTCCCTTTAGGATGACTTGCCTCATGCTCCCCAAGCATATATTTCTAGTTCTTATAGTCAGCTAGTTCAGATGGAGGTTTCTGCAGTGCAGGTGGTTACAGACTGAAGAAATAAGTGCCCTCTACAGGTCTTAATTAAAAAAATAATTGAGTTATCACAACAGCAACAGAACACACTGGGAGCTACATATGGACATAAAAAATCCTAGGGAATGCTTAAAAATTTCTTAAAATAAATTCATCTCCAGGTATCACATACCAGACCCCAAAAGATCAGATTCTTCTTGTCTTTTTCCATTTATAAAATAAAATTCCCATTTCATTATCCTTCAGGGCTTTTGAGAAAATGAGCTAATTCGTGTTCAAGAAGCAATTTGATACTGTACTGCTGAGCGCTATAAATGGAAGGCAGAAAAAGAAGATAAAATTAATTATTCTACATTTACAGCACATTGCAAGGAATGTGCAGCAAATCAGATATGGGGATGTACAACAGAAGAATATCTAATTTTTCTATTGTATTTATATATATACATTGGCCAGGGTACATTCTCATTTCTTGTGCTCATGTAGCTAATTATTATATTATAAAATACAGAAGATACTTAGGCTATATGCTTATTTAAAATTAAATAAAAATGATTTAAAATTAAATAAAATTAATGGAAGAAAGCTGTAAGCAGTCAGGCAACATGTAAACACCAATCCATTTGACTTTTGCCAACACCGTTGTCTGGAGCTAGCCATCACAACAGCATGTCAACTTGCAGAATCCCCAGCCTGACTTGAAAAGAGGAACCAGTGCAACCCCCAGTGGACTCTCAGTGACACCTTCTTTCTCATCCCCTCTTCTGTATATTGGTAATCTGTGCTGCACGTAGCAGTCCAAAGTACAGCTAATTACTTTAACTTTTGTATCAGAGCTTATCCTGCTACAGGAATGTGAAACACTATTTGATCTAATTACTCTTTCAAGAATCAGCATAAATTAAAACTCCACCTAGCAACCACAGCATTACCAAAGTACACTAAACAAGGAAACACACCATGCGTTCTGTTTCCCACCACAGGCTACAATAAATGAGCCTGTAAGAGGTTATTGTGACTCCCATTCCCACATCCTTAAAAGCATGTTACGTGCACCCAGCTCAAACAGGTATGCATGTGCCTGTTGTTTTAAAATGCTTTTAGACAATCTAATATGACATTCAAGCTGGGAATACATCATTCATAGAATCACATAATCATCTAGTTTAGAAAAGACTTTCAAGATAAGTCCAATTGTCAGCCCGACCTTCGGAGTCTTAGTTTCTTCTTTGTATGCTCTCAAGGAATTCAGTGACCTTCTTTCAGTGAGGGGCCCAAAACTGAATGCAGTGTAAGGTCTCACTAGTTGCACATAAAAGGGAAAAATCATTTTCTGTCCTGCTAGCCACTGTATTTCTGATGCAGGTCAGGAGTCATTGGCTTTCTTGACCACCTGGGCACACTGCTTGCTCACATGTCGAACGGTTAACTAAAAACAGATTAAAAAAACATCCATAGCCTTTGCCTTATCTACTAAGCAAGTCATCTTGTCATAGGAGATAAGTTGAGTCAGGCAAGGCTTGTTTTTCATAGTCTGACTACTTCTGATAATTTGGCTGTCCTGCATGTGCCATGTGAGAGATGCAGGAGAGAGCCATTGTAACTCACGCAAGCAGTTACAGATATGGTTATTTATGACAGCGTGTGCCTATGCTGATATCTACTTCTCTTGGAGGGAGTTTGGTGGCAGTAACTAGCTGCAGCTTTCAGATGTCAGGAGCATAGATTTCTATGTTCCTGAAATACTTTCCCCTAATCCTGTTCTTATTTCCCCTTCTAGGAAGACACTGAATCACTTGCTAGAGGTACAAGCAGGCCTTACTGGTGTGGGTGCTGTAATTTGTAACTAGCCAATGTAGCATCAAGGAAGGCAACTGACTTTGTGCCAAATTTTCCGTCACATTGAGTACAAAATTGGTAATATGCTAATAGTAGTTAACAGCATATTAACAGTTACATAGTCTTCAGGATATCTGGAGTGAAATCTTGTCTGTGTTGTTATTTCTGTACATAAAATAAGTCTTTTACAGGATCATTTGTTAGCAAGATCATTACATGAAAAAGAGCATTGTCATATTTTGTAGCTTCACATTTAGTATTTTTGAGAGACAAGAATCTGGCATTACCAATGAGCTCAAGTCCATGCCTCAGCATAGACCACAAACTTCTCCACGCCATCATGATCTTTTTTTTTTCCATTGTAGAGAAGAAAATTACTGAGCATTTAATGTTCTCAGCCTTCTATCAGGTACTGAAGACAGAGAAAGATGCAGTAAGAGACATTGTTGGCTAGCTATTGATTGTATGGTGATCTCTCTACTCAAAACCAAATTGCATCCAGTATATTTGTTTCATTTGTAGTTTTATTTACTAAAAGGCCTTTTTTATTTAAAAAGGCACCGTAAAGATACAGCAAATTGCAATCATGGCTGTGTTGGTCTAGCAACTTTGATATAAGATTTTATCTGTCATAGAGTCTAACCTTATAGTCTGCAGGTATTTTCTTTAAAGCAGGCTTTCAAAAACAGTTCCAGAGTGGGACAGGAGAGATCATCAGAGGCTTTTCTTTTTTTAAGGAGTTTCTGAGCATGAGTGGTAGAGTTAATTGTTGAACTATTAAACTATAGGTTGCAATTTATAGCAGTTATAGTCACAATAATTTCTGAGTGATCACCCTTTGCTACCATTAAAGACCTACCTCATCTGTGATAGCAGGAAATACTGTAAGATGGTTTGTTACCTGCTGATAATAACCTACCACAAGGACAACAGTTTAATTATATACTAAACCTCCTGCTGGCAAATAACTGACATTCAAATTAAACACTTCTGCTCTTCCCTTGTTTTTTCACTAAAAGTAAAGAAGAATCATTTTCTTGATTTTACACTAATACATTAATTTATGAATGGAAGACATTAAGCTTTTATTAGCTGCTGAGGTGCTTGAATTCTCTGTGTTGTTATCATGATATAAGAACTAGCCTTATTTACCTACAAATCCTGATGGAGCCCTAGAGGATGTCAGGTAAAGAATGTGAAGAAATTCCATCCCGGACCTCTCATGGAGAATTGCAGAGTATTATCTAGAAAGTGGCCCTGGCTAAGTGAGATCTCTGCTTACACTGAGATAGTACAGACAGCTTAGATGAAAATGATATCTTTTTGCAATATTTCTTCCTTCAGATTCATTCGGAACATGAGACCGTAGCGCCAGCTTTGTTAACATCATTGGCTGAAGAAGAACAGAAGGTCCTTCACTACTCAGGAACCTTTGAAATGAGCATCAGCAGCTAAGGTTCATTGTTCAGCAAGGAAACAGTAAGTTTGTTCTGGGATCAGTTATGTGGAATTGGAGGCTCTTTTTCTCTATGAAATAATAATCTGTGTGTTTAAGTACTGGAGACTTGCTACATTATTCCATCCCTTTGAACTCCTGCTAGAAAGGGACCTTTGACCATACATTTCCATGATCTATGAACAGTCCTTTCTCCTCAAGTTTGGTCCGTGCAGAAAGAAGTGTGTCAACTTGTTTGCAAATATGTCAGCATTTATTCCTAGAGTCATCTGCTGTTCTAACAAAGTCTGTAGAATGGGAACTGGAAATCCGGGCTGGGTGAAAATAAAGAACAAAATATTTGGGATCTACTTATAAAAAAAAAATAAGATGTTGTTTCATATACATTTCTCAGAGCGATAATTAGCAGATAACGAATAATGGATGGTAGGGACCTGTCCTCTTCATTTCTGAGCAGTTTTCAAACTTCAGAAATTCAGAGAAAGGCACATGTCTATTATGTAAAAGGCAGGCTAGTAACTGACAAACATAAAAGGCAGCTTGCCATCCCAAGCAGTGACATTTTTGCCTGCTGCCTCAGATGTATACAGGTCACTGCAACTTCAACATTGAGAGCCAAGAAGTATTTATAGACTTGGGATAACAGCTTGGATTTCCACTTTCAGGCACAGTATGTTTTACCACGTCATGATGACCTGTGCAGAAAAGACCATCATTACTTATGATCCATCTATGACAGTGATACTGACCAGCTTTATTAAGGTGTGGTATCTTTATTGGTAATATTATCATAAAATTATAATCGGAAAAATAGCTAGATTTGCCTTACCAAGATTAGGAGACTCAGAATTTAACAGCTCCTAAAAATAATTCCAGTGTGTCCTAAAACATCTCATAGAAAAAATATTGTTTTTATTAAGACAGCAACCAAAAAACTGTTACCATGTACTAAAATACACTCTTTGGGGATTCTGCATCAGACTAAGACATGCAACTGCTTAGAACTAAAATGTTAGAGTAAAAACAATTGCTCTGCACCCTTTTTGCATTTATGTGTGAAGTCACTGCAAATTTTGCCCTCTGAAAAGAAAGTAAATAAACAATACACTTGAAAGGCAGGAATATTTTAGCATGTGTACACAGTGAATGGATATGATTGAGTTGTACTTGTTATGCCTTAAAACACGACACGTTCCTCCTAAGAACTGGCAGCATGGTTTGAGACTTCTTAGTGCATTACATTGATGTAATTTAAATAATCTTTCCAAACACCATCCTTCATTATGAGTTTAAAAGCGTGCAGAAAAATATGACTGCAAGGGCATTTACTGTCCTTGGTTTTAGCTCTTCTGCTGATGGTGTAGTGATGAATGAGAGGATGTAGCAACAAGATCTTGTCATGTAGAAAACAATAGGGATTAAAAAAAAAAAAAGAACTTATGCGCAGACTAACAAATTTATTCCAACAGTTGATTTTGGGCTGCTATCTTTCATTGATTCCTGCAAGCCCTCTCCTGATTCCTGAATGGGTTACCCTGTGCTAGCCTCTCCCTGCAGAAATGATCTATTTTACACCATAAAGCACATTATTTTGACAGAGCACAGAGGAATGGTTCCCACGTATTTCTGCTCCTTCCTGTTACGGCTGCATGAAGCTGAGCTCTCTGAGCGCAGAGAAAAGTATCTGTGAGAACTGTGTACCTGACAATAGAAAGTTTGTATTAAATGTATTACTGGCCACAGCCTGGAAGATGTTCATGCGAAGGCACGTAGCAGCAAGCTGAAGTGAGGTGGGACATTTTATTCTTCAAAACAAATCTAGCATATTATTCATACTACCCAATTGCTCCACATCAGCCTTTATGTCTGTTCCCTGCAATCACTTTCTGTTTTCTGTCAGCGTCTGGGACACCTTAGAAAGGAATTGACAGTAATATTGTTTTCCCCAGAGAATTCAAACAATTTTAAAGGCAGTAGGATAGATAATGTTACACTCTGAGGAGTTGGCAAAAGTGATCTTTATTGTTTGAATCTGCAAAGGTAAAGTAAAAGTGACAGGCTATAAAGCTGTTTCTGTTCTTTGAGTTCAGAACAGTCCAATAGGCTCCGAAGGAAGGAATTCTATACCTACATTTGTATACAGATCTTTTCTTTTTTTCTTTTTTACTAAGTCCATCTACATTCATGTGTACCATTCCAAGCAAAAATAACAGTGATACCTTTCCATTTGTCTAGCACATCAAATAAATTAGTAACTGTAAGTAGAAATGAACATACTCATAATAGCAAATGAACTTCTTTGCTACCGTCTATCTGGAAAGTACAGCAAAACATAATGAAGTAATGGTAATCAGGAATTTCTTGCAATATCACACAGTTTTAAAGGAACACAGCACAGATACACCTGCTGTATATAGAAGAATTCATAAATATTGTGTACATGCACAGTTAGTAGAATTTCTGGCTTTTACAGAGGTAATTTTGCAAGTCTTAAAAATACAGCCCTCCACAAGTTCCTCCCCTTCATGTCCTTTTTCTCCTTCGTTTGGATTTCATTATGCAGAAAGTGTTATTTTGACAGCAAATTCATGAATGCAATTGTTGAGTTGGCTTACTAACTGGATAATACTTTGCTAGTACACTGCTATTAACTACTTTATCTCCACAACACCATTTTCAATAGAATTCCACTTGACTGCAATTTTCAGTTTCTTGCATGCACTTAGTGTTCTTTCAAGGGTATACATTAAGTTGGTAAATAATTTTTCTCCCAATCTTTTATCTCCCTCTTTGCTATGCTCATAAGTCTCACTCAAGTGTCTTTTTCTTTCCTCTTTATCTCTGCTTTGAGAGTTTGTTAAAAAACAATGACAAATTTTCACTGACTAGCACCAATTTTCCATACTTTCTATGGTCTCTTCTACAGGAGAAATTGTGAAAGAGGCACCAGGTAGGTGGTTAGATATAATACTTTAAGTATATCTCTTACATTTATAACAGTCCTAAAAGGCAACTAAAAAGCAGTTAAATAATTGAAGCTAAGGGATGATTTCCCTCATTCTTTTAAGAAAGAATATACAAGAAAGAAGTTTTGAAAAGAGCAAGAGGATGTTAGAATTTGTAAAATACTTACAAGTCTCGGTAATCTATGTAGCAAGCTGATACGGAAACTAGGATATAGTTTGCACTGGTGGCAGCACTCCAGCTCCACCTCCCCTCCCCCAAAGTTCATTCTGTTTTACTTTCATTTGCCACAGCACAGTGGAAATTATTCTCACCACAGGGAGCAGATTTCCCAACTCCATTTCTGAGCAGAACTTGAACTTGGGGAAAAAAGAAAAACAACAGGGGGAGACGTGTATACCTCCAATTTGGAAGGCAGGCAAGTATGAACAGCAGCCGCGTACCATCTCAAGTAGCAGCTGTTATGCGTGCTAACTCTTATTCCATGAAGGGTGGGAAGCACATAGTTGGTGCCCTTGTGCAGTCCTCTCCCTCTTTGTAGCTTAAGTATGTTCTTCCAACCAGAACTCCAAAGACTTGCTTAATTTGAAGCAGACGCTGCAGGAGGGAAGGAAGTTGCTTTTTGAAGCACTACCAAGAAAGAAGAGCATGACCATGGAAGAGATCTGGCAGGGCAGAAAATAGCTTCTCTGAAAGGGACAGCACCTAGCTTGCTGTGGGATGACAGGGTAGGGAGGTGTACTAGGCACAAGAGATATCAGAAGAGTAACTTTCTAAAGTTGCTGAAAAAATATTCTGTGAATTGCACTGAGCTAGAAAATTGTGGATTTTTTCAATTAGAATAAGTGAGGGGTTAGTGCCTATGATAACCAAAGGCATAGCAGCTGTAGTCCTGCATAGACCTGTCACAATGAAAAGCTTGTCTTACTGTGAATTAAACTTACATTACAGTCTTGATGAGACCTGGTAGATATAGGAGTTCTCTAAGGCTTCCAGGCATCATCACTTAAATACATAAAGGTCAGATACTCCAGAGACAGGAGTGAAAATAGTACTTCCTATCTGTGCTGTCTTCTTCTGCATCACTCTGGGTGCTGGTTATCATTCAGTGCATGTCACGTTATGTGAGGTGATAACAATATTCTGCAGTTAAAAGGTTTTAGGAATGGACCTGTCTCCTAACTGAGGAAGAAATAAGCTAGGCATTTCCTTCCTATTTCTCAGTGAAATAACATTTTTTTCAAGAATGCTATTTAATAACGCCATTGATTTATAAAAATACCAGTTAGTTTTTCATGTTAGAATATTTTATTACAGCCAGATTCAGAAAATATATTGAAGGATCTAAATGAGACTTCCATATCTTGTGCATCCATCTGAAAAAAGATGCAGGAACTAGAACTGTTTCCAGAGAGTGGTTCTAGATGGCTGCATGGCAAAATCATTGCATGAAGCAGCTTGCTACCACTTCTCACTGCAAGTGCACATTATATCCTGGGGTCCAACACTTTGGTCCAGCATTCCTTCTGCAGGGAAGGCACAAAATGGAACACAGACGCAGATTAACATCTGTGCAGAAACAGATTCAGAGTCGCTACCCCTGAAAAAGCAAACAAACAAAAACAAAACCTTACAATCATGTCACTGAAGCCAAAAAAGCAGAACACACAAATTTGTGCTTTCTAGGGACACTCATGTGACAGTGCATTGGTGTCATCGCTGTCTCATGGTAGACTGTCTCACTATGAAGGGTTAAAAGGAGGGTTAATACCACTTCATAAATCGAGATGCAGGCACAGGAGGTGAAATTTACCCCCAGTGGAAATCGTTACGTAAACTAGGCAACATTAGAAAGAGAAAATAAAAGTAAAAACATGCCTGGAACTCTTGCTATAATAAAGTGCAATACTGCAAACAAAAAGAAGGTGCCAGCATTGCAGGAAAAAAACAACAGCCTAGATGAATGTTTAAACTGAAGGAACATACTCCTCTATTGACTCATCAGATGTGGAGTCCTCAGTACAAGAGAGATGTGGACCTGTTCAAGTGTGTCCAGAAGAGGCCCACAGAAAAGATCCAAGGAGCCCCTCTCCTACAAAGACTGAAAGAGCTGAGGCTGTTCAGCCTAGAGAAGAGAAGGCTCCGTGGTGACCTGATAGCTGCCTGTCAGTATCTAAAGGGGAGCTACAGGAAAGAAAGTGATAGACTCTTTAGCTGAGTCTGATGTGATAGAACAAGAGGAAATAGTTTCAAGCTTAAAGAGGGTAGGTTTAAGTTAGATATAAGGAAAAAGTATTTTACAGTGAGGGCAGTGAGGCACTGGAACAGGTTGCCCAGAGATGTGGTGGATGTCCCATTCCTGGAGACTTTCAAGGTCAGGCTGGACTGAGCTCTGGGCAACCAGATCTAGCTGAGGATGTTTGAGTCTGCTGCAGGGGAGTTGGACTTGACGACCTTTAAAGTCCCTTCCAACTCAAATGATTCAGCGATTCTGTGATTAACTGTCACATGGTTAGAAGCATTTGTGCTGACAACTTCTGTTTCTTTCAATTTACTCTGATTTTTCGAATAATAAGGGTACATTATTTCACGTATACATGTGTTTGTGCATTTGAACTCAGAATCTCAGAGACATTCTTATTTGTAACTTCTAAAAACTAAAAAAAACAGATTGTTTTCCCTTGCTCTTTGCTTTTTTGGTGTAATACCTTTGCTAAAATATGATTTGTGAGAATTTTTTCATCGAGGGAAAATGCATAAGCAAACAGCCAAAACAAAGCTTTAGATATTCTATCTGAAAGAGAAAGAAATCACTCACTCAACTTTATCTTTCTTTTTTTTAGACGCTTTCCAAACAATTTTGCTTGAGCATCACAAAATGGAAACATATGTGCAGTAGTTTGTGGAGGTTTTTTTACTATCTCCCTGGGTTTGTTCTTTTTTTAAGTACTGTGTTTTGCTGGCATTTCTGAGGTTAAAATATATACCTTTCCAGATTAGTATGAAAACTGTTCATATCTATCACAGCAGTTATATATAAAAATAATGCTAGTCTCAGTATATATTGTGTTGCAACAGGATGACAATACCACCTGTACTTCCTCAATATTAGTGTTAGTTCTACTACTGTACAGTAGAGGAGAAAAAATGAGGCCTGAAGTATTGCTACAGGAGGAAAAGGAAATATATGGGAAGAAAGAAAAACTCTTCTGGAGCGATGAGGTCTGGGTGTCTTGAAAAAAAAAAAGCAGCTTTCATGGAAAAACTTTCAGGAAGGTACCCAACTGGCTCATCTCATCCCCAGCTTTCATTTCCAAATGATTAAAGATGAGACTGCATCATTCTTTTCTCACATACTGTCTCAGTATTGACTGTTTTCTAAAAAAAACAGGCTTGAAATTGAACTCTTCTGACTTTATCTCCTCCCACTTCCAGTGTGGCAGCCAGAGGATGTAACTCAGGAGGAAAGAGCATTGAGCTTCTGGGGAGTCACATCCAAGCCATCTCACTGGCACTCATCATCGCAGTATGCTAAGAGCTGGGGCATTTGAGCTAAGGTGAGTTTTGTTTGTAGTGACAGTAGCAAAGTGTCTTCCTCCTGAAAAAGAGAGGACAGAGGAGTCCCTTCCAACACAAACCATGCTATGATTCCGTGATTCATTCTAAGTATGTGTGATGAGAGTGCATATCTGTAAATTATAATCTATCCTGCATCAGTTCCATACCAGCACATAAACCAATATGCAACTTTGAAATAACTATGTGGCGGAGTAATTGCTGTAACAGAACGTGTAATATACTAAACAAATGACTAGGTGTGTATGCATGCCTTCTTGAAAATCTAGGTACTTCTGCTTCATGGTTGATAAAGCACTTTAGATTGTCTGTCTCTTTTTTCATATTACATTATAATGCATCTTAAATTATAGACTCTTCATATTACTTATTAAAAACTTCTTTCATCTTGCAAATGCTATTTAATTTCTAGACACATGTGGAGAGACATTAATATTCTGCCTTTCAGAAGTTTGCATAGTATTTCTGGCAAGTTATAATTTATAAGCTATTGCCACTAACTACAAGATGTTTCTATTTTAAGATATAGTGTTTCCAAGCAAAATCATGCCAATTGCTAAGTTTGGAAAACCAAAGTAAAGGGAAAGGCATTTAAGGCTTAAAATTAGTAGGAATGTTTTCCTGAATCTGTGAAAAAATCTATCACAGAAAAATGCACAGTAATCTTCTTTTCCTACTTGGATTCATATGAGGAACCTTTGATTTTAAGTGTTATGTTTAATGACCTGCAAACAGGCACTATTGCATTTTGACAGCATACTTGTAATACTGCAGCCTAAGAGTTTCCCAGGATTGAGTTGTTCCATACATTTAATTATAAATACAAAATATCCTACATCATAAATTATGTGTATGCAAATATTTTGGCTAGTATCCCAAAAGGCACATCACTGTAACAGTTCTCTGTAGTTCACTTGTATTATTTCTCCTTTATCAACCTTAAATAGACCACAAAAATCTCCCAGCCCACACTGTCTCTGTGATCATAGATTTAATCACAGAATCATTAAGGTTAGAAAAACCACTAAGATAACCAAGTCTAATAATCAACCCATCACCACCATGCCCACTAAACCACTCCCCTAAGTGCCACATCTACATGTTTCCTGGACACCTTCAGGGATAGTGACTCCACCATTTCACTGGGAATCCTGTTCCAATGCCTTACCACTCCTTCTAAGAAAACAGTAGCGGACTCGCACCTCACCACAACCTCCTTTCATGCAGTTGTAGGCAGTGATATGGCCTCCCCTGAGCCTCCTCTTCTCCATACTAAACAATGCCAGTTCCATCCATCACTTTCCATAAGACTTGTGCTCCAGACCCTTCACAGCCCTGTTGCCCTCCTCCGGATATGCTCCAGACCTTCAATGTCTTCCTTGTGGTGAGGGGCCCAAACCTGAACAAAGTGCTCAAGGTGCAGCCTCACCAGTGCTGAATGCAGGCAGTGGTAACTTCACAAGTTATGCTGGTAACCAGTGTAGAAGTCTCCATGCCAAACCCACAAAACTGTCAGGGAACCTACTCCTTATTTAAGCTCCCAGCTGGGTAGCACAGGTAAAATTCTCTTCTTAAATGCATTTTTGAAGTGACATATTATGCCACCTGACTGTAGATGATTGGGAACCTTCTGACCTAAGGAGGTGGATCCCCATGCAGCACCTTGGGAAATGTACTGAATGCGGTACTCCTAAATGAGCTGATTAGCAGAGCTTTTCCAAGCCTTTTATGGGTTTAAATATTTTTTATATGCCTCCAGGCAGAATCCTGATCTCAGTGTCCTCTTGAAAACATGCAGTTCTTATGTTTAAAGCACAACAACCAAGACAGGTGTCAGTCAAAGACTGAGACTTCATACTAGACAAGCCTTTTATAAACATTTCTCATCAGAAATTCCAAAACAGTGAATTGAAGAATCAGATGTTACATGAGAAAGAACTTGAAGCAGATGATTTCTGGATGACGTGGGGGAATTCTTTTCCTCAGAGCAGTTTGGCTAAACTATTTGCTTGGATGTATCAATCTCAGTCCTGGTTGTTGGTTTTTTTGGGGCTTTTTTGTAGCTTATTGTCCTCAGATCAGCTATTTTTCCTGTTATTTCTTATATTTTCCCAGAGCATCTGTTATTCAGAAGAAACAACTTTATCTGAATGGTATGCCATTGCATTCATTAGCCCTGCAGTGAACAAAGAAACATTCAGTATGCATAAGAACAGAAAACTCCCCATTTTTTAACCTCTCCTTCTCACTCTGCTGTCTAGCCAAAGTTAATGAATTTCATTATAGGAAATCATAGAATGGCAGATAAAAACAACTGTGCAGGGGTGTTCCAATCTGTGTTTCCTTGATTAATTCATGTATACTTCAAGCATGTTGAAAACAGCAGCAGATAAAATGTTTACAGACAACATTTCTGGATAGGGTCATCGAACAATTTGTCTAGCTTGGACCCATGGCCAGGCCATGGCCTTCCAGAAGGAAACAGAAAGGTCCCTGAAGTATGAGCCATACAAAGTGACTTAACTATGAGAAAATTTCAGTATGTTCCCCACCTCTGATTAATGACTTCAAGTTCTCGTTAAGATGGAGGGGGACACGCAATCTGCAGAGATCACTCAAAATGAAGAAAGATTGAAGGCTATCTTCAGGTTGGTGTCTTAGCAGAGCATATAAAAGCAGCAGCAGCCCTTGAGATTGCGGCTGCAACAGACGTAGTTTTTGAACTGGGAAAACTGACAATAAGCCAGAAACTTGTCAGTATGGTTGGATCGAAGTTTCTGCGTACTAAAATAAAAGATGAAAGTCTCTCAACAGATTATGGTATTCCCTGCAGAGATGAAAATGTAGGGAGAAATAGAACCTATACAAACAAAGTATTATGGGATGAGAATTGTTAAGTTGTCCTGAATTGGTGCATCTCCACACTTTCTCAAGTACAACCAAACTGTAAAATCCAGAAATACCCAAAATTTAAATAAAATTCATAGATATATACTGAATGAGCACATCTTTATCAATGTAATAAATACAGTTTTTCACTGAAAAAAAAAGTCAAGGCTTTGCCACAATGGAAGGGAATTAATGAAACTATAGAAGGTTTTGCAATTGAAAATGCAAGTACTGAATATGTGGCTATTAGAATTCATGAATGCATTTAATGAACAAATCAAAGTTAAACTCAGTATCTTCATTACAGTACTTACAGACTAGCACAAGCATTATTCCTAAGTAGTAAACTTTCAAGATAGGTAAAAGTGTGGGTATATGTAAGAAAAACAGTGGAATTGATGTCCCATGGGAAAGGCTACCTATCAGAAATCTTAGAGATGTAGAATTGTGTCGTTTCTTATCATTTTATGAATATCTAGGTTACTGAAAACATATTGTCATTTACAAAAACAAACAAACAAACAAAAAACAAGAAAGAAACAAACAAACAAAAACCCCACTTAAGTAGTTTACCAAAGAGCATCTACTTTTACACAGCTCCCACTATAACTAGTTTCCTGTTTTTAAGTTGTATGTTGTGAGGCTTAACGGGAGGGATTGAACTGGATTCCTGCTGATGTTACACTTTCCTGCAAACCCTTCCATATACTTATATCAGGGGAGATTCTGTGATTACTGAGATTTACACTACATACTGCTAGTACATAAAATTATGTGTTTTACTTGTTTCATCTCTTGGTGAATGTGTCAAGTCCATTTTAATCTGTTCTGATGCACATATGAATAGAAGTTTAGTACTGATAAACGCAGTTTTCTTTTGACACTCTGGAGCAGCAATAGATCCATTTTGTTTTTGTCAAAGGGAAGGGCTAAGCCTTTGCACTGAATATATGAAAAAGGGATGTGAAGTTGCTGGTACAACTTCATAGTACCCTAAACAAGGTCTTCAATGCCTTTTCACCAGTCACCCAAATGAACTGTAACTGTATTGACCAGTATTGAATAAAATCCCGTGTGCTCTATTTTAGCAGAAATAGAAGATTTAACTTAAAATTACGTGGATTTTTTATTTCCTAATTTGTTCATTTCTCAGAAGCAGAGTAAAAGTATAAAACTTGTGACCAAGGCAGATTAGTGTAAATGGCTACTGTGCGGTTGTTGAAGGGCAGAAAGTGTAACTTCAGGGTTGAAAGTACCGGAATTACAAGTACAATTCATATTATCCTTATAAAAATAAGTTATTCCTCATCTGAGAAGAAGAGCAGACTTCCTGTGCTTGCTCATGCTGTGATTTTTGTTGTTTGTTTTTTTTTTTTACATTTGCTTTCTGGTAGTTGCCAAAGACTTGCTCAAACGAAACAGGAAGCCCAGCTCCCATGGCACTAGCCTCCACCTATACAAATTAGTTGAAAGGCTGAGTATTTCTGTAACTATTTTATACTTAAGAGCTCTTGGTCCTGTTTGCGATTTGCTGACTCCCCTCTAACCTCTGCCTCTGGCACCTTTTCTTCTAGCCTTGCGTGTAGACTACTCCTGGTCCAATTTTTCTCATTTGCATGCTTCTGTCACCACATGGTTGATTGCAACTGTGCCCTCTCCAGAAGGTGGGCCATAGCTGGTTATCCCCATGTGTTATTTGAGCACCAGACTATGCATCTTTTCCGCTCACCCTTTTTCATGTTGTATTTTGGGCCACTACTTTAGTTTTTCAAGGTTATTTTACGGTCTACTTCTCCCTTCCAAAAATGGTTCATTTCTTCTGTTTAGCACTGTCTGAGGTTTTGCCAGCACAGCTTTCATTAGATCACTGCATCGTGAGTGCTTGAATGAGTGCTGGGTGACTCATCTGTTTTCCATTCTTTATATTACATTAGTTCTGTGAGAAGCACTCCTGAGTCCAGCCTCCTGACTAGTTGTGCCCATTCATGCTGGCAAATTCCTTACTTGCTTATATTAATTTTGTATGACCGTATGCCAAAAATCTTACTGAAATCAGAACAGCATGACAGCTACAGCTTCTCCTCTACCATTTAGACTTGTTAAACTGTCGCAAAAAGAAGTATAATGGGGCATAATTGTTGCATATCAAAATGTGTTGGCTTCTCACTCATTGCATTCCCATTTTCTCTGATTGTTTCTTCCGGTAATTTTTCAAGAATGGAAGACTATCTGTCTGGACTGTAGTGCTCTTGCTTTTTCTGCCCCTATTTTGAGGATAGGCACTCTGTACCTATTTTTCTGCCGGCTTGGACCCTAGCACTTCACTCAGAGTTTCTCAAAGGGAAGGAAAATAAAATCTTACGTTCAGTCAAACCTGAATCCAGAATTCAATCTGCCTACTGTGCAGTCACCAGAAGGATCTGAGGAGAGAATTAGAGCAGAGGAAAGGTGCTGGGACTCTTCCCAGTGCTGCCCTTATGTCCTTCAGAGATGTCTCAGGCAGCAAAAAGCTGCAAGCTGTCACAGTGATTCACATCAGGTCTTAAATAGGGGTCACATGTGGTTCATAGTTGCTATTTCTTCACTACCAGCTCTCTGCACTTTTACTGCTAATAAGAGCGTATTTCTTAAACTTTTTAAGTTTTCTTCTGTGACTTCAATGATCCACATGTCAGCTAAGAAAACATCAGCTAGTATAAATTGCTATCTTCTGCAGTTTTGCTACTACATGATCATTGCCTTCCAGTACAGATGATTTTAAAATTTATACTCTCAGAGTAACTACATTTCTACGCAAAGCAAACTATTTTGCAACCTTCTCTGTAGATATAATAGCTCATAGTTCTAACAAACATTAGCTTTCCAATTGGCGTGTATAGGGTAGATATTTATAGGAAAGGGTCAGTTTTCTAAGGTGAGTTTTCATATTGAAAAGTTCACTTTTGCTTTACTGTCGTGTAGAAACAAACATATTTTAAAGTTTAGATGTCAGTACTGGAAATTATGATTCTGTGGGTGAAATTGTTAACATGGATTTCTTGAGGAGGATTTATGCAAGATCTTCATGTCTAGGAATTACAAGGACAGAAGAAAGCATTGACTTAAAAAAATTGATTCTATGTGGCAGATATGCAGATGATATCTTTTAGGCTTTAAAAAGATTTGTGCTGTAAAAACTACAACCAACATAATTGGTTTTCTAAAACCTTTGACTCTGTTCGCAGTGGGACGGTGTGAAATAATAGGTCATTCCAATAAAACATACAAGTATTATTTCAAAATGGAAGAGAGGTCAAAAGGATATGTTGAAAGGAGATAGAAACTGATTATTTATTTCAAAATTGAAAAAAAAAAAAAAAGGGAAAAAAAAAAGGTAAGTGCTGAGAGCTGCCCAGCAGTTTCATGTTTCAGGATAGTCCAGTCAGGTTTCTAAGTTTTTAGACAAGCTTCAGCTCAGTAAAAGTATCTTACTGTCTCTTGGATTGATACAGTGAACAGATACATAAGTCATTTCAGAAGTAATGTCTCCAATTTATTAACATGGAAACTCCATTAGATACAAAGAGCAAAATAATACTATTTGATAGAGCAAATTCTCAGCTATGAGACACTAATTTTAATATAACCACCGCCATTAACAATGCCTTTTTGCCAGCAATGAACAAGAGCCTGCATGCCAGGCTCATAAAGATCTGCCTGGCTGTCAAGAGTGTGTCTTGCCTTTCAGGCCACTGTTGCCACTGCTGAAACTCGCCACCTACCTCCTCATTGTGCTCACATGCACTGTTCAGTCTCCATAAACCTTCAGCAAGCAACAATTAATGTTGAAGGGGTGCAATTTTTTTGTGCATGGAGGAATTCAATTATGCAAAAAGAAAGTTTGTGCTTGGTACAGAAGTCCCACATTGTAAATTCAGATATTTGCTATTTGTGAACAAATCTTAAAAAGATTGCTTTCTTTTAAGTATTTGGAAATAGTACTTCAAATTCAAGTATTTTCTGTGTTTCATGTGGAACTTAAAAGTGCTATATAAAAGCCAGAAATTAATAATTATTTGCCGTATGCTATTCATAGTATGTGAATCTTTCTTTACATTAACTGACCTTTATAAGCGTCATCTTCTTGACTAGATAAATCCTGTAATTCAGTTTCCCTTGTACAATTGTAATTGAAGGATCTTAATGAATACTAGACCAAAAACATATATAGTTAAAGAATTCACCTTTTTGCTCAGTTTTCATCTGTACACCGTGGATTATTTTTGTCTGCAGTCAATGGAGACTTGTTTCACAGAATTAAAGCTTTTATTTTTTCAAGGCTTTATAACTTGAACAATTGTGAGAAGAGTTTTTCATAAGTGTAACTGATGAAACATTGTCCAGGCTGTAATGCATTTAATCAAGAAGGAAAAGAGGTGTGTGAACTGTGGCTTGTCAAGTTACAAATCATCATTTTTTTGAGCCAGGCAACAGTTCAAAGAAAATGTAAATGTTAACTTCTGTGCTGGTGGCTCCAGCAGATAGAACTAGCTCTTGTGTCTAACTGTTAACACAAACTAGGATAAAATCTCAGGCTGAGGAGCATGGACACTGTCCCTTTTCCGTCACTCCTTGGCCCTCCCACCATGCCTAAAAGCATGAGGCTTTGCACACACAAAAGAGATAAAAACAGAAATTACAAAAGGCAGCAGTCATCTGTTCCTCCTTTGGGAGTGTTAGATTTCTTCACATGTTATTCTGCCAAGGCCAACACTGTGCACAGTAATAGAACATACTGTGATCTGAAGAGCAGGGCTAGTCTGTGCCTGTGAATATATGACTTAATGCTTATAAACCCATGTAGCCCTAAATTTACTGAAACACTCTAACCCTATGTAGCCCTAAATTTGCTGAAACATGCCTTGTCTGTCAGAAAGCTGGCTGGACTGAATCGTTGCTACTGCTGTAGCTTAAAACAGTGCGTGCATGTATTTTCTGAACTGCACAGAAGTCAACCTCTTTCCCACAAATAAAGCAACCTGCAGCAGAACAGAAAAGGGTTTTTTAAAAAAATAAGTTTTCTTTACTTCAAAAAAAAAAAACTTATATTGTTACCATCTACAGCATGACTAAGATGATCCTTTACTATGAGGTAAAGATGAGATGTATTTGATTTCTAGTTTGTTAAAACAATCAGTGCTTTTTCCCACGGGCTTTGGGAAGCATCAAGGCTTAATCACAAAATTTACTTGCGTGTATTACAAGTTCTGCTTTTGCTCTTGGTTTAAGGAAGATTCCTTTAGGCCGTTCTACGTAGTATCATGTGGGTTTTGTTTCTTATTTTATCACATTGCGTTTCCATCAACAACCAAAAAGTGTTCTACATAAGTCTGAACGTGCCATAAGAACACTCATGTTAACTGGTGTAAGAGCAAAGAGATTAAGGAAACTAAGGCAAAGCAATTGAAGCAATATGCGTATGTGAAACGTTTAGAACACCTGTGATGTGTTGTATCCCATTTGGGAATTGAACTACTTCAGTTCATGTCACTTCAACAGCAATCTAAGAGTAAAGAAATACCTTTTCCTCCCAGGGGATAAGAAGTTTAAAGATGTTTGATATGGGTATGTTTGACATACACAACTTTTCACTTTTTGAAGTGATATCATCCTGGGAACTGCTGAAGTAAGTTCTGTCTCTCAAGGTGCGGTCTCTTTCAGTGTTCAGTGTGACCGCTTTGTTGATATTTTAACACTTTCATTCTGTCCACATAACTGAACGTGGACAAAGCTTAAAGTTCTAGCTTTATCAAAGACAGTGGAGCAAGGATTTAATAAAGGGATTTTTAGTTAAAGAATGTCAATGTTTTTGATGCCAACAAAGAATCTAAAATTTTCTTCACGTCACAGTGAAGATTATATTTGAACATGAAGAAATTAAGTTTTTTGTGTCAATGGATACAAGTTGCACCTTGGGTTTATTTAAACCATCTTTCCTCCCAGATTGCCATTGCCTTAGTTTGTTTCTCTTGCTGTCTCCTCCAGATGTTTTTGTTTTTCTTGTTTCCCACAATACGTATTTGAGTTGGTCTGAAGATGTGGTTTTGATACTTAGTTTAATATGCTCCGTTTTTTTTGGGTGGGCCAGTTAAAGATGAAATACATATATTTATCTACATATGTTTATTTGAATAGACAAAGGAAATTGTGTAAGCTTCCATGGCTATTCAGCAGATTGGCAGTTGCTTATTATACTGGTTTATATTATAGCTTATGATTTTATAATTTGATCTTTAGATCTGACGACTCCAAATTCTTTTTCCTGATGAAAGCTGAGCCTTTCTGAACTGTAAAAATGCTCATAAATTGGGATTCTTTGCAAGGTCATCTGAAAAAATCAGTCCAGTGTGGCTCCTGGGAAGTGCTTATTGTTTTTTTCTGCCTTCATTTTTGTAATCATGCATTTAGTTTTGTATCACATTTTCTCAACTAGTAAAATATTTATTTTCAATTCTGATATTAAGGTTTTAATCAGTATTTTGCATCTTTTCCCCACAGATTTTTTATTAAGTCCTGAAATTTAGGCATATGTTGTCTCTACAAACAAAAAATGGCTGTTCTGGTTGTTATGTGGCACTTTTTATATTCCTTTCAGGCATATATGTTTGTCCATTTGCAGTTTCTGGGAAAACAACATGAACTTATATGAAGATGATACGTTCTTTGAGATTGTATTTCTCTATCTCTTTTGAAAATCATGTCTATTTACTCAATCCTGCAAATGGACAACTTTAACATAAGAGAAACATATCTTGTTAAGAGGAGGTTGTACAACACATATGAAAATATTTCAGAAAATAACCAGAAGCAAAGATCTGTTGCAAATCTGTTTAATTAACTAATTATCGTTGCCTTGTGGAAGAACCTCTAGTATTGAAATGCTGCTCAGTTTCTGACTAAAACTAGTATCAGCTATTAACAATGGAACTCAGGACAATGGGGACTTGTAGTTACATGCCCGAACCCAAACCTGCAAGGGTAGTTTTCGTGCTCAAACAATAGTTGTTCATTTTTCGGCAACAGAATGAAACAAACCGTGCTCAGTGAGAAAGTGTCAACGGTTTATGGGCTGGTTTGGCCCGGTTCCACTACAGTTGGTGCGGGGGACCCACGGACCCATGTCCCAGGAAAGGGGAAGGGGAAAAGGGAGAAGGGAGATGGGCCTAGGAACAAAACAGTGGCAATGATCTGAAGAGGAAAGCTAAGTTACTAAATAAGATATCAGAAAACAAAATAACACAATACAATATAATTGGAATTGAGGCTAATGAATCAAATAAAATGAGCAAGAGAGAGAGTGTCCAATAAACCAAAGACCTTATGCTAACGCTGAAGGCGGACGGTTGCAACAAACACCCACTGCTGAGCTCGATCCCGAAGGGAAGAGGGACGGTCTCGTGACCGCAGACAGTTTTTATGCATTTTATAGAAAATCTTTGGTAATTATCACTTAATTTGATAGAAGTAAGGGGTGAAAGGGCCAAAGGGTTTATTACTGCTCTGTGATAGGATTACTGTATCAGCAGCAGCTTAAGTGCTGTATAATTTGGTTGTGGAATTTTACCTTGTAATATCTCTAATTGTGTGTTATCTCTAACTAGTTTTCTATGGATGTTTGCAGATTTCACTGTTAATAACAATCCTAATATAGTATTCATTAGCCTGTTAATTACATTGTCATTTAGAAACCCTTGCTTCCAATTACCTTTAATGGTAACATCAGACTCATTTTTCTGTGCTGCCATTTTTGTGCAACACTTTCCCATTTAAATTGCCTGCTTTTCCATCTTAATTAAATTTAATAACAGCAGTGGTAGTTTATAGGGGACTTTTCAACCTCGCTTAAAGTCAGACCGTTTGTACTAGTTTGAGGTAGGTTCTGAAAATGTTTGCATTAATCCAATTACTTTGAAAAGGAGCAGACTTCACTTGTGTCAGATATCAATAAAGGCAAAATCCCCATGAAAGGTCAAACTTCCTACCTGTACAAATATGTAGAAACACTAGGGATTTTCCTAAGTACACTGACGATAGTGAAATATCAACAACAGAAAGAAGAAGCCCGTAACTATGTTTCTCTTTTCTTTTTTTCTTTAAATAGCAGAGGAAAAAAAAAAAAAAGAGGTGAAAAGCTGTCAGCATCATTAATAACTCCGCAATGGCATTCAAACAGGACTTCAGGTAAAGAACAGTTGCAGTATTGTTGTTATCACTGATTTTAAGTTGGGAAAGCTCCCTAGAACCTGAATAATATACTTAGCATTATGCAGCACCCTTGAAGTTACATAATGAAACCAGAATCATACTCTCGTTAAAAATAATTATCTTTTTAGCCCAACCAGATATTCATCACTCCTGAGAATGCTCACCATGTGATGGTAAGAAATCACAGAAAAGTAAGATTGAAAGAGATGCTAGAGGTCACCTAGTCCATTCTCCTTCTCAAGCAGCGTGTCTAAGCAAGTAGATATTTGTGAAGAAAATCTACTTATACCTTACAGTCCTACTTTGATAAAAAAAAAAAAATCGCATTCTCTTTGATAGGCTCCAATTGATATCCGACTGGATTGAGTCCACCCTCAGCAAGCTTGCAGACCAAGCTGGATGGTTCTTTTGACAATCTAGTGGAATCCTAGCGGAGGGACCTGGACAGGCTTGAGAGGTGAGCCCATGCCTCATGCAGTTCAACAAGGCCAAGTGCAAGTGAGTCGGGGCAATCTCAAGCACAGATACAGGTTGTGCAGAGAATGGCTTTAGAGAAGCCCTGAGGAGAAGGATTTGGGCGTGTCGGTTGATGAAAAACACAACATGAGCCAGCAGTATGTGCTTGCAGCCCGGAAGGCCAACCGTATCCTGGGTTGCATCAAGAGAAGTGTGGCCAGCAGATCGAGGAAGGTAATTCTGCCTCTCTGTTCTGATCCCATGAGACCCCACATGGAGAACTGCATCCAGTTCTAGAGCCCTCTATACAAGGACATTGAGCTGTTGGAGTGGTTCCAAAGGAGGGCCATGAAGATGATCAGAGGGCTGAAGCACCTCCCCTATGGGGATAGACTGCGAGAGCTGAGGTTCTTCAGCCTGGAGAAGGGAAGGATCTGGGGGGAACCTTATAGCGGCCTTCCGGGACATGAAGTGGGCCTACAGAAAAGCTGAGGGACTTTTCATAACAGCAGGTAGCAACTAGACAAGGAGAAATTGTTTTAACCTGGAAGAGGGTAGATTTAGACCAGATATTAGGAAGAAATTCTTTACTGTGAGGGTGGTGAGACACTGGAACAGGTTGCCCAAGGAGGCTGTAGATGCCCCATGACTGGAAGCATCCAAGGCCAGGCTGGGTGGGACTTTGAGGCAACCTGATCTAGTGGGAGGTGTCCCAGTCTATAGCAGAAGTGTTGGAACTAGATGATCTTAAAAATTCCTTCCAACCCAAACCATTCCTTGACAATGCTGCTATATGAAGATGCTCCAATAATGGTTCTCCCTCTTTGAATTTATCAGTGATGGCTGGCACCTTTTTCCTAGGATATTATTTGACTGTAATGAGGTATTAAGCTTGACCATGCTCTGGAAAAATCCTATGGCCTTCTCAGTGTTACCTTAATCTCAGATATGATTTCATGTGCAGAGGCTGATAGACAGGAAAATGAAAGAATTTCAGTCATCTGTCAAAGATGACAGTTGCCAGCACAGCATGCTGAATATGTGAGATGCAGCGAAGTTAAGGAGGGATGCAATTCCTCAGTTGGAGGTGAAAGGGAAAACCCAGCCCTAACAAGACAAGCTATGGACAAAAATAGTGGGCTGTGCTGAGAAAATCTGTGACTGAGGAGCAGAAGGAGGAAAATCACTGATGGCACCAGAGGGCCGTTGTACCCCAGCTAAGTAACTTTACTGTTAAGTAAAGTAGGAAAACTCCAAGGCAGGAAAGAGGCTGAGGCAGGAAAATGCTCCTAGGAGTTTCTCCCTCTGTAGCAGACATAACTCTCAAAAATTTCATAACAGGAAAGAGAAAGATCAAATATTTTCTTCCCAGAGCATTGCTGAGGTCTTACTTGCCTTTCTTTATTGCACAGCATCGTGGTGTATAATAAGCAGCTTTCTGCTCAACCTCCTGAATTCTGTAAATCCTGCTGTTAAGCTCATAAGTCACCCGCAGATCTGGCCAACAGATTCAAGGATATTGAGGTCCCGACTGGGTCTTCATGGTAACAGATACAAACAGTACAAGGGTACTGTATGTTCTAGTCTTTCTTAAAGGTAATTTAAAGTAACTTTATTTGGTTGCATACAAAACAAACAAACAGCATTAGTTTCCCTGTGACTTAAGTACTTCCTAGGATCGCTTCTGGGACAAAAACAGATGACACTAAGGTAGACATTATCTGGATGTGTTTGTGTTAGATGAAACAATTTACATGCAAGACCTGTTTCCCTGAACGTACTTAGCATACTTTCTCTTGCTTTCCTTATATGCCGTGCTACAGATCTCATTTCTTACAACTATTGTCACATATCTGCCTTCTTCTCAACTTTAGACATTCAATTAACTTCCTGCCTGGCTGAAAACTGATAGCTTACCCTTGTGCTTGCAGCTTGTGTATCTTATCTGTGATGAGTTAAGTGCCTCACACCTGTGTTCCATTGTCTTCAGCTGCCTCTGTTACTGATAGATCTTGCTGTTTGCATGCACTGAATTGGAACAAGTGCTTTGCTGCTACTCTGATTTCAACTAGATCTACATTTCATCTTGAGAAAGGGAAGAATTGCCATTAATAGTAAAAGAAGCTTAGTAAGTCCAGCAGGATTTTTTCCAACATGTATGTCTGTGTGTAGAATCTCTATCTTGTCCAAAAAAAAAAAAAAAACAGATGAGTTTTAATTAGAAACTTGCAGAAAACCACAGGATAATTGCTTACTACTTTTTGATTTTTACGAAATTGAAACTAAAGGAATAATTTGTCTGTACAATCATAGCATTTGCTCTACAAAGGACCATCTGGAATGCAAGTGACCTTTGGAGAGGTTTTCTTACCCTGAAGTAGCAAAACTGTCTCAGGGCCATTGATTTTTGTAGTCCAAACATCATGAAGAAAAGGGAAAGGATAAAATACAGGAGATGATGTTATAATTCCAGGTGACATAGGAATAACCAGACGCAAAGAAGAGACTGTCCTGCACCAAACAGAACATTTTGTGAATGTGATCCACCCTGTAATTTCAGTATATATCTGTCAACAGTTTACGGGCTGGTTCGTCCTGGTTCCATGATGACTGGGGCAGGGGAGCCATGGACCTACGCCCCAGGGAAGGGGGAAAGGGAAAAGGGAGATGGGCCTTGAAACAAAACAGCAGCAGTGATCTGAGATGGAAAGCTAATATACTAAGTAAGATATCAGAATGGAAAATAACACAATATAATACAATATAATTGGAATTGAGGCTAATCAAATAAAATGAGAGGAGAGGGTGTTCGATAAACCAAAGGCCTTATGCTAACACTGAAGGCGAGATGGCTAGCGAGCACCCACTGCTGGCTTGATCTCAAAGAAAGTGTGTGTTTCGGGACACACAGTGTTTATCTTACCCTCTGAGAGGAAAATGCAAAAATACAAAGCAACACAAAGTCCTCCAGGGTACGTAGTTCTTTTCTGAGACAGGTATACCCGTAACTATCAATGATCCACAGAGCTGGAGCATTAACTCCCAATGCACTACATGATGTTATGATGTAAAATACTAATAACAAAAAATCATAAAATCGTGTCAGTATCTCGGTGTAGAGTGCTCCATCTTGTCACTAGCTCCTCATTTAATACATGCTAGTCTCTTAATTAGATTGGGATTAGAGTGGGATTTTTAAGTAGGAGCTGCAGCTTTGCTCTTTGTAGAATTCATGTAACAAATAGGATCATTTGGATGACCACCACGAAGGAATGAATAGTGTTATAGATGCTGAAGTAATAAGGACTATTTAAATTCTTTTGATCTGAAAGTTAAATGGAAGTAGTAGATAATGAGAAGTGTTTCTTAAATTGAATATCTTGCATTACAGCTTCAATCTGTTAAAGTTTCCTTTTTGTATGCCTGCAAAAAGGCAAAGAGAAAAGGGCTTTAGTTTGAGAGACATCCTTTGCACTAGTGTTACTGGCTGTTATGTGAAAGGTGCTATATATTAACTTTGACAGTAAGGCAAACAAATGCAGATCCCTGAGCTTGAAAACTTAACTCTTACAAGATGCAATTGTTCTGAAGCTCTCCCTGGGCTCATTTTATCTGGCTGGGAAGTTAGCACAGCTACGTCATTCCTGTTAGCTTGTGAAGGCCAGCTGGGTCATCCTTGCTTCCTATTCTTCTGTATAGGGAGTTTTACTCATCAGTTTCTTCCTACTTCCATCCAAGATGATCATTCATCTGTGTCCTTATTCTTCTTTAATGACTGTACAGGTATTTGAGAGGGTAAAGATGAGAAGCCAAGTTACACGTGACCCAGTTGTTCAGAACTAACAGTGGGAATACTTTTGTGTCAAATACAATTTGACAGTACTGTTCTCGTCTGTGTAGCTGCAACAGTACTGCAATATCAAAAATAAAATACATCACTGCCAGACTTCCATGCCCATCCTTTAACAGGCCCTCCTGTGACTTTGTTCTTCCCCCTACTTGTTCATTGTTTTCTCTTCATTCTGTTGTCGATCTCTTTTTCAGCAGATTCTTCCCCTAACTCTAAGTTTACTAATTTTTGATCCGATTTATTTAAAATATTAATTAAAATTATGGTAACACTGGTTCAATTCCAGTATCTTCCACGTTATGGCATTGACTTTTGTCTTTATTTCAGGTATTGTAATGGAGAAAATGTGTGTTGAGGTAGATCATGTGAGTAATTAACAACCTATCAAAGAATTTCCTTGTCATCTAAGTGGTATAAATTAGAAGAGTATCATAAATGACTATCCATTTCTTGCCCTCATTTGCCACATCAGCTGAGATGCACACATTGCTGAGGAAGGGGTGCAATCTTAAGATATAGGGTAGAGTTAGTTCCTACATCCTCAGCAAAATCTCATGCAGAATAGCTGTATGTCAGCAGCCTGTTCTCAGCATTTTTGTAGATGCAGTTGACATCTTGCAGGGGTAAGTACCTTTGAAAGACAGATGGAGTTGCAGAAAGCTTTCCTGGGATCAGAAGACAAGAATGCTCCATGAAGAACACTGAGGTGAAGAGAGGCTGTGAAAGTTAAAGGCAGATAGCGGTTAGAATGAGATTTAAACAATGAAAACAATAAAAAATAATCCTCAGTGTCAGTGTGACTCAAAGGTAAATAAAAAGGATTGTTCAGGATTACAAACGACGTGAAGGAAGAAAGGTCGATTGGTAGAAAGACAGACAGGGAAGAAAACTGCAAGATGATGTTGGTTTGATAGATATGTATTAATTAAATTTGCCTGAATTCAATAGCAATAAATGGAATAGACTGAGCCACACTAGTTTTATAAACAATTTACATTGCTCAAAACTTCAAAAACAAAATATGAAGGTGGATCACCTACGCATCTGGTGATATAAAGTCTGTGTCTTGAGTAAATACTGTTCTCTTTCCAGCTTAGGAATCCTCTGGTATTTGTTGCCTACCTTTCAGAACAGCTTTTCAGATGAAAGATTTTATTCTTACTATTACCAAAAGGAAAAGAGAATGCATGTAAATCATAGCATGAGAGCTGGAAATGATAGATGTAAATGAACATTATGTTCCTCAGAAATAACCACGTTGTTATGATCTGCCATAGACATCGGAAGATTTTCTTGTTGGTGTTCCAAACACTGAAGCATAAAATAGCTGTGGTCAGGTGAGGCAAGCAGGCAGAAGATTTGATGGTAAATGTTTAACGTGGGAAATCCTTCCCAGGTACCACTTCCTGTATTTGTGAAATTTATTGTTGTGCCCCTTCTCTTTCTGTTCTCCAATGTGGAGTGTCACTAGAAGGGATATTCCTTAATTGATCGTTTAACTGAATATTTAGAGTACAATTTGGAGGTGACATAGGTTACCTGCTCTCTTTCAGACTGACTCATTCAAGGAACTGATGCTTTGAAAGCCAGGTATTTCAAGGCATTAGGTATCCTAAATTCCATTTAGCAGTGTGGTAGCTAAGGAAAGTGAGGACCATGAAATGCAGCCTCTATTTTCCTCCCTTAATAATGTAGTGCTCTGTAGAGGCATTCTAACTAGCAGTCAGATTCCCTGTGTGACTTGCAGAGACCTTCCTTAGCTACCAACAGAAATACTGAGGTCACTGAAATGCTTAAATCTGTTCCAGAACATAGAAATTAATGTAAGGAGGCTCACATCAATCCTTCTCGTGAGCACGGCTTCTTGTTTTTATTCTTTCTTCTGAATGAATATTGATATATAGAATTGCCACTGGACACAAGCACGTTTTCTATATGAGTTACCACTGTTACCAGTACAAAGGCAACTAGCTCGCTTAATGCAACCTGGAGGAGAAGTTCTCTCTGCTCTTTTTGACTTCTTGGTATAAATAGCAAAACATATGTTCAGGAAAGTTCCTAAACCCCTTTCATCTAACTGGCAGATGAGCTATATGCATTTTAGATGGTAAATTCAATTGATTGGGAAACTTAATGGATCAAATACCTTAAGAAACTGTGTGAAAGCATCTTGTCCCTTTGTGATTAGCTCGCCGCTTCTGAACATTTCCTATATTATGTGGGAAAATTATCCTCGAAGTTCTGCTTCTTATTTGGGGTGAACAAGTGCACCTAAATTGACCCACTGGATTTGTATGCTATCTTGAAATTCCACTAGTAATTTTCTGCATATTAGAGGGAGTTACCCTCTCAAATTCTATGCAAGTGAAATTTGTTCCTCTATGTATGGAAACCACTGAATTAATTTATGTGTTTACAGTGCCTGAGAAAGCTTGAACCTAGGAAATGTTTCTTTAAAAACAAAGTAACTGCATAATGAGTTCAATACAACTGTGGATGTTACCTGTCCGTTTCTGACAACCTGTTTTCATTGACTTACTGATTATTTGTTTTCTAAATTCTGCTTTTTTTTTTTTAACATCTCCTGTATTTATGTTTCTTTTAGTTGTGAAGCTACATTCACATGGGCTCCTTCCAACTTGAAAACGATGTCAGTTCAAATTCATTCCTTCTGCAAGCTGCAAGTGCATGAACAGTACCTTGAACATTTGAACCCAGCAGGAAAAACTGCCCAGTGACACTGACTGCAGCCCTTCTATCACTACGCTTTCTTCTACTCTTCTTTGATGTGAGAACTTTTTAATTTAACTTTTATTTTAGGTTGTTCACATCACCTATTTCTGCTACCTTCGAAACTGCTGAAAAGCCGTATGCTACCAAGCTAGAGCAATAAAACATATGGAGACAGTTTGGGACAGTATGCAGCCAGGTGGCTGAAAAGATTTTAGGAAATACATCTTTATTTTTAGTTATATATATGTATGTGTAAAAGCACATATTTGAAAAAAATCTCAAAATATTAAATATTAAGATTATTATTTTCACTCCCAACAACGGAGGTCTATTCCAAATACTCTTTTTTAATAGTAATCAGACTTAGGTATTTTGTTAATGATCCTGGGGTCACTGAATCTGATTGGCCTTTTTATTTCTCTGTCTTCAGTGATCTTGACATGAAGTCCTATTGTCTTTGTTACTTAGTATTCTGTACTTACCTGGAAGTCCTGATCATTTTGTTATTGCAGAACATTCTCTGAATGCAGTGATAGAAGTTATTTATTATTTATAAGATAAATTATGTTTACCTCTTCTTGAACTTTTTCTACCTAAAAGGTTTACAGTAGTAAACCTTTATCAGCCTGCGCTTTGATTACATGGAAAATTAGAACTCTTTAGCCTGAACATAGGCATAGAAATTATCTGTTCATTGATAACCTGCTTGCTATCTTCTGGATACCACAAATGCTCTTGATGTTTTTGGTGTTTTGTTTTTTTCCCTGTAGTTTTGCTACCGGTCTTGACCTACATTTCTGTGTGATGGCACTCCACGATCACCTGACATACAGTTGTTTTGTTGCAGGATGGAGATAGCATAGATTTCTCAGCAAGTTTTGTTTTACTGTCCCTTTCCTTCTTAGTAGCTTCAGTTTTTTCTGTTATTTATATTTTTGAGGAAGCATGAAACTGCTCTTGTAGTGATCAGTGCCCAAAGCAGTTCATTTCAAAGCAGCATTCACCTAGAAGTCATTGCACAGTGTTTTGACAATTCACGCATTTAAGATATTACTTTTACTAAATAAACTTTCCATAGGAAATATTCCTTCTGCTTTCTCAGAATAGACGCTGATACTGTGGTTTTGAATTACAGTTTTCAAAGACTCGTTGAAATCTTGAAACTCAGAATTTTTTCTTCCATTATTTCTGTGAAATTCCTTCCTGTCTTATGTTGTCCTATTCACTGGGTAATGGTTTGACAGACTTCTCAGGAAAGTAAACTTTGAATAGTGATCCATTTATCTCTTCTCTAAGTGACTTTATAGAAGATTTGTTGCACTCTGTACCATATCACAGGAAATACTTGAAAATTTTTCTCCTGCATTTTCATATAGATAGATATATGTATATATTTAATGATGTCTCTACACGTGGAACTAATTGCTAAAGTTGCTACAAACAGTATAGGTGTTAATCACAGAAATGTAGGGGTTGGAAGGGACCTCTAGAAATCGCAGAGTCCAACCCCCTTGCCAAAGCAGCTCCCCAGCCCAGGTTGCACAGGTAGGCGTCCTGGTGGGTCCTGAACATCTCCAGAGAAGGAGACTCCACCACCTCTCTGTGCAGCCTGTGCCAGTGCTCCGTCACTGCTCTGTGAAGAAGTTCCCATGCACATTTGTGCAGAACTTCCTATGCTTCAGTTTGTGGACATCTCCCCTCATCCTATCACGACACACTGCAGAGAAGAGTCCAACCTTGTCCCTTTGCCTCCCGCTCCTTAGATATTTATAGACATGGATTAAAGATGATCAATTCAAAACTCTTTTGTCTAGGCTTCAATACAACTTTTCAAGTATTTAGGAAGTTGTTGTTCGTCTGCTTGTTTAACTTTGATTAGATCAAGACTAGTTGTCCCTTTGAATCTGTAATCATAGTCTGTTAAAACAGAGTGTAATCAGAAATTGCAGCATGAGCTTGTGTGCATAAATAACTAATGGCAATTGTTTGATTTTATTACATAATTGATGCCAAAAGACTCATTTAAAGACTTGTTATTTGCATTTGCATTCATAATTCAATGATGTTAAATATTTGTATTATTTTAACTGCTAGGGACTGTAAAGCATGCCTCATCTTACCATTTTCTTTCTTTGTATTAAATTTCTGTTACAGAATGAAAGAGGCAAGATTTGCATGAAAAAGCATAATCTCCTCTTAGACCAGATGGTAGAGGCAAAAGTAATGGGCAGAATTCCAGGCACTCACTTCTGAAGCAGAGGCAAGCTGCGGTGTAGTAGAGACTAGGAACAGCTGTCCTGACTTTCTAGAAGTAAGCCCTTGATGAGGAAAGTGTACTTGGCACTTGCAGAGAAGAGAGGGCTAATAGAAAGGAGATAAAAAATACAGTGTTAGACCACATTGGCCGTAAAAACTTGGTTACCATCTTTATCAATTAGAGTCTTAATCCTAAAGCCTCCATTAACTTCCCAGGAACAATGAATGAGAGCCAGCAAAGGAAATACTGCACTAGAAGTAGCATCAAAATAATGGTTTTAGTATCGGATTTTTTAATTTTATTTTTATTTTTTCTCTAAAAAGCTATTCCTTATCTCATCTTAGTTATTCATTGCATTTAACATATTTCTAGAAATTACTTCTGGCCAGAAGCATGTTCACAAAGACTGTCACCAAAGTACTTGTCAGTAAGAAAGAACAGAATTGTATGGCATGACAGTTCTGTAATGATACATTAGATTAATAAATCATCAAAATGAGACTTTCCAACAATACATTACTGAAAAGACCTTATAGACCAGAAGTAGATTAATTTTAATCACACAATCTCCCCAGCAAAGGCATACATGATGGAAGTAAATGACATAAAGCTATTAAAAAGGAAACAAAATCAGATCCTGATTTCTGTTCCTTTGTATACAACCAAAAATAATTGCTTCATCTTCTAGTATTTGCACTTCATTTACTTTGTCCTGCTGATGGGTTTTTGTGCTTAGACTAAGTTTACCAAGACTTGACAAAGCGTCTTGGAATCAAGCAAAAATGTTTCTGTGAATAGACTTTGGAATGACTAACATGACTAGATATGGCTAGTGCTATTTCCAGTCAGACTCAGTGACCTGGGATCCTTTTTGGAAGTTGTTTCATTCATTCCAGAATTTAAATTTCAGCGATAATGTGTCAGAGAGATCACAGATGGAAGTGTTTACTTATCTGTTTTTCACCCAGTTTCATGCTACATATTTACTATTGCTTTCTTCAGCCCAGATTAAATGTCTTGAGAGATGATGATTTGGCAATATTCTTCTTGGCAGGTGTTTAGCAATATAGGTGAGCTTGCCATTCAGTAATTGCATAGCCTGGACAGCTGAAAAAATAAAATAGTTCACAGCATTAGCTGCAGATCTAAGTGGGTCATGCCATGCAAATGTCTTTGATTAACACCACAAGGGACGCTGACGTGTTTGTAAAAAGCACTTCAGTACAAGTACTAGAAATCTAAGTGAATATAATAAGCACTTGTGTACCCAAGTGCACGTACTGAGCAAATGCCAACAAGAAAACGGTTAGCTGAGTAGAGATTAAATATCTATGCCTTCAGAAGAGGACAGAAGCATAATATGACTTATTTTTATGGAAAAAAAAAAAAACAAAAAAACAAAAAACAGATCCTTATTTTCAAGTACCAAAGGTGTTTCGAGAGTAGATACATATTGCCAGCTGCTGTGAATCTACAGATTTAGGTGATTGGAGGTGTGGAACATTTCTCCTACAAAGTCAAGTTGGGGTTGTTCAGCCTGGAGAAGAGAAGGCTCTGGGGAGACCTGGTAGCAGTCTTTGAATACGTAAAGGAGTCTTACAGGAAAGCTGGCCACTTTATCAGTGAGTACAGTGGTAGGAGAAAGGAGTAATGGTTTTAAACTAAAGTAAGTAGATATAGGTTAGGTGTTAGGAGGAAAATATTTTCTCAGAGAGTGATGAGGCACTGGGACAGGCTGCCTAAAAAACCTGTGGCTGTCTCAGCCCTGGAGATGCCCAAGGCCAGGTTGGATGGGGCCCTGGGCATCCTGACCTAGCAGAACATGTCCCTGCCTGTATCAGGGAAGTTGTAACTAGATGATCTGTATTTTATAAATGCTTAAAGCAGATAAGTACTATTTGTTCTTTTTGCTTGTCTACTGCTGTGTCTTGAATCCAGAGTTTTCTCCTCTGGCTATCAGTGCTAGTAGATGCTGCTCTTGCTATGACAGCTTGAGCAAGAACAGCTCACTAGTCTGCAGCCACCTCTGTAAAGCTTACCAGAGTTACAAGGGAGCAGCAATGGCTTGAAAACTTAAGCAACACATAATTGTTATGGTTTTTGTTTTTCCAAATGTGAGCAGACGTGAAGTAAACCAGAGTCTATAGGTTTGCTATGGATTACTGAGAGGAGAAGAAATATTTAGGCATGCTTTTTTTTTTCTTTGACTGGATAGGACCTGTTTCTTTTATGTGATGTCCTACTGTCTTGGTGGGTGGAACCTGCTTATTTTTATACATTGACCTACTGTAGAACAAAACAAAACAAAACAAAAAGCCTTGATCAGGGAGACTATTTAATGGGGTGAGGGGGAAGTGTGTGACTTTATAGAAATAAAGGAATTTCCTAGGATGCTTGAAATAAGTTCATTAGGCCCTGTGAAATGAAGAGCCACAGTAATTATCAGCAATAGTACAGTGAGAGGCTGACAGCAGGAGGGAAGGGGGAAGACAGTATTGTCCTGGAAAGCCAGCACCTCTTAGCTCTGCTACGCTTATGCTAGAAAAGAGTTGTTGAATGTAACCCCCACTCTGACTCTGTAGTTTGTTTGCAGGTGGCCAAAGAGCTGACTAGACAGACATGACACCATTGTTCCGTGAAAACAGTGCAAAAAAACTTTAGTGGGATGTCATCTCTGTTGCTTGATTGAGCTCAGTTTAGTGTGTGTTCAGTCATTGACTCCATAGAGATAATTCTTACGAGGACACGCAATGTATGGGGTGAATTGCATAAAATACGATTCCTCTGTAACCTTTACTGCAGGAAATTTGTTGACAAATTGAAAGTGGTTTTGCCTCAAAATATGATACGTGGTGACCTAAAGGAAATTTCCTGCTGGTAGTCAGGACAGACAAGTCTCTCAGCTTTACTTAAGAGCAATGAGAGAGGTTTTTGAGCAAAATTCTTGCACAATATGACGTTTCTTTCTAGCTTAGATTTTAACTCTAAAACTTTTTCACTAAATTTGTAGTTTAGGGTAGAAACATGCATTTTCACTTTGCTGACATTACTGCAACTATTTTCCTAACTGTGTTACATTTATTGTTGGTTAATGAGAATATAAGGATGACCCAAGATAGCATGCAATGGGCAAATCTAGTGGATTAAATTAATGCCTACTGTAGTCTGAACAGCTTCAACTGGAATTATTTCAGGAATGAACTTGATCCAATACGTGAGTAGAATTGCTATTGACAGTGTTTGCTTGTGTTTTACTTCTACTGTCAAAACTAAATACAAACTTTAGTCCATGTGGGAGTGATTAAGAAGGGATTAGCCCACACACAAAACCAGATCTTTGGCTAATGCTAGCAACCCAGATGATTTCAACACATCTGCAGAGTCAAACATCATTCTCTAAGGACCTCCAATAAACCAGTACTTCAGTAGGTTTTCCAGCAGGTCATTACGCTTTTTGATGAATAATTTCTTTTTGTTGTACAGGCCAGAGTGGAAGCGAAGTATTCAGGCTGCTTTGCAGATGGTATGAGGCTGAAATTAGTCATATGCTTTTGATTAATAGTTAGACGTTTGATCAGATGCCTGCCTTTATGGAAGACTAATTCATTCTACTTTAGAATTTCATGCTTTTTTTGTAACATTGCCCATCACATTATGAGAACTTTGTCCCTTGACAACTGATTAGGTCTACTGGTCTGCTTCCACCAGGTTCTTACCAATTCTTAAAGACTTTCTGGTGATCTGAAGCAAATTGAATTACGTTTCTGATTTCTCATGAGTTGTAAGTTGCTATCTTGCAACTGTTACTGCTGTATGCCATTTTGTTGATAAACTCTGACAGGGTATCAAGCTTGGTGTGTTACTAAGTAAAGTATCAACACCATCTTTTTATCTACTTTTTTTTATTTTCCAGGGCACAGACATGAAAAATTACGTTGTTTTTTTTTTTTCCCCAATCAGTGCAATGTAGCTTGATTGCTTCTTGTTTGAAGAAAGAACTTAGAGGAAAAAAAAATGATATAAGGATATTCATTTATGCAGGAAATCTGCTGTACTCTAAAAAGCTTGATTTGACGCTGATCTTTTTATATCTTTTGAAGGCTATTGGAGTGATCCCTAATACAATCTCAAAAAAAGTGGAACCAGTCTAAGATATTGTTGCATATTTTTGCTGCTTAGCAAAACAACTCTTTCACAGTCAAATCTATCATGCCCTTAACCATGTTTAGAATTTGGCAATAATGTAGATGTCAAAACTGTTTAGATGACTCAGTAAGAAGTCTTAAGAGGGAAAACCATATTGCTCAAAGATTTGTCTACTTCTATGCAGTAAGAAGCCCAGCTGCTGATTACTTAAAATCGTACTATGCTATTTATCATCCGAGTTTGGTGGGGCTCTGGGCAGCCTGATCTAGTGGGTTCTCATCCTGCAAACAGTAGGGGGATTGGAACTGGATGATCTTTGTCTCTTCCAAACCAAGGTATTCTATGATCCTACTATTCCATAACAATCTTAACATTCACTGTCTCATAATAACAGCAGGACTCCTAGCTTCTCAGCCCTACAGATCCTAATCCTCTCCCTAATCTTGCTCCAGGTAAAAACTGACATAGGACCAGGCTTTCAAAACTGTTTGTTCATTGTTTTGTCGTGCTCTCATTTATTTATTTATTTATTTATTGGACATATATATACTCTTTTCAGTGAAAATTCATTAATCTTGTTATTCAGTGAAAAAGGCTGATGAAGTAGATAGTTTTATTTTCCTGAACTGGAACATTCTGCAACCTACTGTGTTTTGTATTCAATATTTCAATAACCTCCTTTCTAATTGTATTTCTGGTTTTGGTTAGCACTGTCCAAGGAAGGCTCTGCAGTGTATTTCCTTAAAGCTCTGAGGTATTTGAATGTTTCCCCCCAAAGGATCTTCATTTAAGATAACCTTCAGAAACTGGCAGCGGTCCAAATTATATAAGAGGAACACATACTGAGGATAGATTCCAGCAGTCATTGAATCTTTTGTACGCTCTTTGAAAATTAAGCCATTTTGAGAGGTAGCTTTTGCCTCGGGCGTTTCCCTAATGTTTTCCAGATGTTGCCAAATCACAGTCTACTTGTCAGAGTCCCTTGAGAATCCCATTACAAAGGCACAAATTTATTTTTTAATGTTCACTTGCAACGTATTTATCTACACTTCTGAAACTGTAACAGGGATAAGGCATATGTAAAAGTTTCGCTTATAGAATCCATAACTGAAGATCAATCCACTTTCTTCCAAGTTGCATAACAAACAAAATGACCTCAAGTGTTACTGACACTGTTTGCTTTGTTTATTATTATAAACTATTACTCTGGTTCACATGAAACATTCCTTGATGAACAAGGAAGAATGTTTTCTGCATAGGCTTGCACAAAATTCAGAAGGAATTCAGCAAATTACTTTGTTTGGTTTGCTGGCTTGGACTGCTTTAGATATTTGTATTTCATTTATTCCATTGTCCGTTTTGTTCTCCACTACTCTTGACTAAAGCTAAAAAATAAATAAATAAATAAATAGGGAAAACAGAAGGGAATATACTTAAATTTGAAAGTCTTGTGCATTGCATGTACACAGAATTTGTGAAAATGATCTGAATGAACATATGAATTCATTGTGTACTACATGCCTATTTACCAAGGTGCTTCAGATATAGATTTTAGGCATGAAAAGATGTAAGTTTTAAGTATAATTTCTTGAAATTTCCTCTGAATCTTCACTCCTTTTTCTTCCCACCTTCTGTTGCCTCCATCCTTGTAGCTTCTTTTTTGTGCAGATTTTTTGCTTGAACCACTTATACCTTTGCTTGCTACGATGGACATTTTATGGAAGGTTCTGCACAGGATCCTGACTTCATTTGCCATATCACTGAAGCATATATAGCCTTGTTCTTATGCCAGGAAATGACTTCTTGTTGCTTAATTGGGGGTGGGTAAGTGATGTTTAAAGAAGGTCCCTTCCAACCCAAGCCAAGAACTATTCTTCCATGTCTGGACTGGCAATAATGGTGACCAGTAAAAAAAATTTAAAGGAGTCACTGCCGAACCATAGCTGTTTTTTTTTCAATTGTACCAAGTCAGTTGGCAATCACAATAACAGGCGATACTTTATTAAAGGAAGAAAAACCAGTTGGAAACCCTCCACCCATAAGTTCTGTAGTATTAAACCTAGTTTCCTGGTGTGCAGTGAGTTAATTTTTCCAGTGTGTAAACATGAGCCTATTGGTTTAAATATCTTGGTAAGAAAAAAAGGAAAAACAGGAAAATAGACAAACAGAATAACTGAAATGTGGCTGTTTCGTAAATCTTTTCCCTTCTGAGGCAATCCATGGAGGCAACTGCAGTTTCTACACGTCCCTCTCCCGAAATAGCAGCAGGATGGTAGACTGTGGTACAAGTAGATTCAAGTGTTAATCCAAGTGTGTGCTTTTCTATCGTGAAAGCTGTGTAGCTGCAAGTTAATTGAGGATATGTCTAATCAATGTTATAATCAATCATTGTATACATATTCAATACATAATCTGTCAGTGTGCATATTGTCAATTCAGTGTATCCTATCCATTTGAAACTCTTGTTTTTATTGTCTCAAAGGCAAAATGCTTTGTTTTGTGTTTTTTTTTTTAACTTCAGGCACCAAGCTTAAACAAGGCTACTATTACAAAACAGTGGTGGAAACAGATATTAAACATAGAAGTTTCAAGAGAGAAAGTAAAATCAGTGTTGACTTGATTTTAATATCATATGATATTTCCATGGATTGCGAGCAAGTAAACAAGCTTTGACAAATATCTTGCATAAATAGTCTTTGAAATGGAGAATATTAGTAAAGAGAAAGTTATGCAGAAGCTATTTCTAGAGACAGGGAAGGAAAAAGAAAATAAAAAGGGGATATATGGAGTCATTTTACCAAGTTAGAACCTGTTTGCATCACTAATGTATCATTTCATGTCTTGGACATTTCTGCGATAAAACACTGTTCAAAATGCTTTTGGGAACGTTAGTGTCATACCTTGTTCAGTTCAGCTGGGACAAATGTACTTCAAAAATAGTGTAAGTGACCTGAAAGGACAGTATAAAGTTTGTCTTGGATTTAGTTCCCTTTCAGATGAGACAGTGTGTACCTGCGGCTGCTAAAATTAAAATACTCCATTCTACTCTTTTATAGATCCTTCACAACAAATAGAGGTGGTGAACTGGAATGCCTCTTCTTACAATTTTTTCTTAGGATAACACTAAACTTAAAATAGTTCAAGAAATGGCAGTGCTCTGTAAATACCTTTATCATTTTAAAAGAATTACTAGCTAGTTTGGAGTCCAGTGTTGTTGGTGACAGGCCTAGAAGTGGCTGATGTCCCAGGTGGGAAATAACCAAGCCATAATTTGCTGGACTATATTTTATCCATTTTTACTACTTACTTGGACAGCTTCTTATCCTTACAGAGCAATCTCTACAGCACTTACCTCTGCCAGCGTGGGCAGATGTAGCGTGTGAGCATTTTGGTTCACTGAAAGCCCAATGGAGAAACATTTCTGTGTAGACAGAGCACTTGAAGCTCTACGGGGCCTTCAGCAGTGCATCTAGGTACAGAGCTTGCTCCAGAAAATGGTGCATGTCTGCCACAGTTAGTGAATTGCCCAGTCATTGTGCTTTATCCCGTGCTACTGTGGGCACTGTCATCTCTCTGTGATTTATCCTCTTTGTGTTGCAAAAGATTTGCTCCATGCCCAAGAGCAGAGACTATTCTTACTTTTTAATACATGGACATTTGTGTGTGTATGTCTACTGACTTATGCTACAGTTCATTAGTTTTACATCAGTTCTGCTCTTCCCAAGATGCCCATTGGGCAAGAAACTATTGCTGTAAGGACTGTAAAAGGATGTAATGCTTCGAAACATTGTTGTTCATAACCTTTCTACTTTGTTTTTCGGATTTCAGTTACTGAATGCTGTGAGAATAGTTAGAATCATTGTAAACCAGTTTTTTTAAAGCTTCTGAAGTTCTGGGAGTCTAACACAGCAGCTGGAATCTTGTGAGTATGCCCTTAATGATTCTTAATTCCTCAAAGGATAACTAAGGTTTAGGGGACTTCAGCTCTCTTCAGCTACAGCGTGTGAATATTTCGTTTAATAATCATTTTCCAGGACATTTAATATTTGTCACACCATGATGCCTTCTTTCTCAACCTCTCCTCTTTTCAGGTGGGGGGTTGTGATGGTTAAGACAATGTGTCTGCTTGGATCCTGCTCAGTTAATGTGGAATCCCTTGGCTGGCAGCGAAGGTCCGGCCTTTCATTATTAATTGTATATGGGGATGTGGTAAAGGTTAGAATGTTTTATTTGTATTTTTTGTCACTATAGAAACCCTGTTTCATACCACAGAAGGCCCGAGCATATGAAGTAGAGAAGGCTTGTTTGGACAGGTCTAGTGTCCTCTGTTAAAAATTTACTGTGCTCAGTTCAGTGTCTTTGGTTTGACAGACCTGCCTGGGTTTAACTGACTTCGATGCTGTAATCAATCCTGTGCTTGAGTAGGCTGAGATGGACTGATATACACAGAGGTTCTGCTTCTAAACTCTATTTGCTGTCCTGGAGACCTTTTCCTTGAAATTATAGTTATTATTTAGAAAGAAGTCTACTTTGAGAGCATAGGGAAACTTTCTGATCACTGTTCTTTCTCTACCTTGTCTTTCAAAAGAAATATGATACTTAGTTTAGTATTCAAGCCGACCGTTTGCCCTGCCCTGCTGGCTGGCCACCCATGTTTGATATTCCATACATCATCCATAATATGTTTTAATTGGCATGACTTGCTTTTTTGAATTTTCTTATTCGAAACTGGATTTGCTTTAAGCTCCAAAATGAGGCTAATTCTTTCCTCTAATTATTAAGTCTAATATTATTGCTTTATCAGTGTTCCCAAGGTTATGTGTCAGCTGCAACCAGCTGCCTATTGTTTATATAGTCTGGCTGCAAGGATGGCAGCCAGCTTTTGCGGCCCATGATCATGTGAATTGAGTAACTGTGCAAGCATTTGTAACACTACGAACAACACTCCTTCATTAGCATTGTTTCCTGATATTTATTACTGTTTGCTTTTCCTGAAGTAGCTGTGGTAACAGTTCCTAGATCTGCTGTTTCCTGTATCTCTTGTATCATTGCCTCTCAGCTGCATATTTATCTTCCTATATAACATGATGTTTTTGCAGAATGTTTCCTGACCCTCAGCACTTCCTGCCTCAGATTGTCTCTTTGCTTTTCACTACATCTCTTTTAGCTTTAGCCTGTGTACATGCCTCATCTCAACAGTCTTTGCTGGGAAAAAAAGGAGAGTGCACTACAAATAGCATCTAAACAAGTCCAAGAATGGAAATTAAATGCTGTAAGAGTAGCGCTAATGAGTTTAACCTTATGCTTATCCTTTTTCACCCTTTTGGGATATTGTCTTCTGGTGAAGAAAAAGGAATAGGGGCTAGGAAAATTCCGGCTGACATTGGAACATACTTCTTTACTGATTTAGTTACTGGCAGGGTAGCAGATGATGTGCAATGCATCAAGGAGATTCATTTTTAAAAGTTCAGCTGAGGTCATCTGTTGACTATACAATAAACCCAACTTTGCAGTTTTGAGAATGTGATAAGAGAGTTTCTGGCAACTGTGATCCAGTGTAAACTCATACAGGTAACACAGATTTGTTTGAAAGCAGTAGGTTCAACAGGTTGATGCTGTCCTAGCATTCTTTGTCAGATCAGGTATTGCTCATTCTCACAAATTTAGAATAAAAAGCACTGTGTGATGTATACTCTGGCTAATGTGTAAAAACTAAATGCTATGGTTGATCCAAATCAAATGAGTGCTGCTGGGTCATCATGCATAGCCCTGGAATTAACGACATTGAACCTACAGTGTCAAATAATTAAGAATTCATGCTGTAGGTATGGCTATTCATTTCTCCTGATCTATGGTTAATGTCATATAGGGAAACTGGAGAAATGCAAAAATCTTTGAGCCCACAGGATTAGCAGGCTTTTGACTTTGGTATCTGGGAAATGGCTCTCACATGCATTGTGCTTGTTGTTGTTTTTTATATTTGTACCTTTGGCTGCTTCTAGTGTTTGAAGGTAAGATCTCACTCCAAGTCACGAGAATGCTCTTGGTACAGTCATGTTGTCACGATTTTTTCACTGTAGCCCTTTGTGGACATGTGTAATGGTATAACAGCAATAGGACCAACACAATCAAGTAGATATTATAAAAGAAAAGAGTTCTCTCCTGTCTCTGAGGATCAAGGCTCACAAGAGAAAACTCCACAGGGGAGAGATCTCCAACAAGAGATCCTTCCTCTGAGGCAGTCAGCCCTTAAATGGGGGTCTAAGAGGGGTTGAGCCCGGCTCTATCCCTTCTGTTTGCACAAATGAATTGCCTTCACCTGTGCTACCATGGCTGACTTGTTGCTTTCCTTCAGGTGCTCAATCAGAGGTTCAGGCTGTGACTCAGAAGTTGCCATACAACACGTAAGACTGTGGATGAGAGCAAGCAATGTTGCTTAAGCATGCCCATTTCTTATCCCCACCTTACTCAGCTCCCTTTTGACTAGCTATGTGGTGCCAGATCTGTCAGAAAAGCAAAGGACTTTATTTCGTAAGAGTAAATATCTCTGATCATATCCTTTAAGGACAGAATGTTGTTTTTCTGATAAATTGCCATTATTGCTGGGGCTACCACTCAGAATATCTCAGTATGGGAAACTGTGGGATATTATGGTGGGGAGGTTGTTTGTTTTGAAAAAGAAAAAAAAAAAGGCAAAACAGTACCATGTAACCTTCACTCTGTTCAAAATTGAATGAGCTAGCAGTCACTTTTTGGACATTATTGAAAGGTGTTACAATTTGAATGTCACTGCAGAATGAAAATTTAGGCACAGTCTTCACCATCTTCTCCTCTGTTTAGCAGGCATCAGTGCTGAGAAGAGATACTTGAATCTTTAGGATGTAGCCACTCCGTTCTATTAATCTCATACAGCCTATAATTTGGGCTATGCATTATTAAGTGTTATCTAATTGCACACCTGCTTGTAATTTGTTTGTGCTTTCAAATTGATTTGGTTTATTTCCTGAGTAAACGGGGCTATTTTGTTTCTTTCAATGCAGTTCAGATGCTGTGAGGCAGTATCAAAGCAGGTCTGCTGAGTGAGCACCACTGACTGTAGTAGAAAAGGAGCAACCACATGTCAGTGTTAGTAAACTACCCAAAGTCCCAGTTGCATATTCAGCTAAGCTATCTCTTACAGAGATGCGTGTTTGTTTTTCTCTAGACTCTCCAAGGAACAGAGATCTATGCAAACACCCTCATTACATGACTTAGATACTCGTAATGGATGGCCTT
This sequence comes from Odontophorus gujanensis, assembly GCA_013399175.1. NCBI lineage: Eukaryota > Metazoa > Chordata > Aves > Galliformes > Odontophoridae > Odontophorus > Odontophorus gujanensis. The sequence goes on along the minus strand of VXAB01010920.1, from coordinate 246,583 downwards.
GAGGTTGAAACCTGTTTTTGCAGTAAGCGAGTAATTGTATGAGCAGCCTCATATGTCTCATTTCATTTAGGGGTGGACTTGTCTCAGTCTCTTCGCAACTCTGCCTTTACTTTGGATCCAGAATAGTTTTGTGCACTGTGAAGAACAGGAACTTTTCATGATGGATCTGCCAGTACAAACAGTTATAAAAATTCTGTCTGTAGCACAGTTGTCTTGTCTGCCAGTAAAGCTTTGAATTCTCCTAAGACAATGTTGTGGCTTAACTTGGCAGACAGCTAAATACCACACAGCTGTTCACCCAAACTGGGAAGGAGAGAAAATTGAAAAGTAGTGCAAGAACTCATGGGTTGGGATAACTACAGTTTAATAAAGAAAAAAAAAAAATGATAAAGAAACCAACAAAAATAAATAATGCAGGTGATGCACCATGCAATTGACCAGCACTCAGTCCCCAAGCACCACATGCTATGAGATATCTTTTTGTCCATCCTGATTCAGCTATCTCCCAGCTTCTTGTGCACACCTACCTCCTTGCAGTCAGGGCTGTGCAAGAAGCTAAAAAGTCCTTGACTCAATATAAGCACCATCATGCAACTTTGTGTTACCTACATTATTCTCATCCTAAATTCAAAACACAGCTCCATAACAGCTACTAAGAAGAAAATTAGGTCTATCCTAACCAAAGCAAGGGCAAACAGTTAAAACCTATGTCCTGAGCAAATTGAAGAGGCTTTTTAGTTCTCCCCATGCTATATGCTGGTTTTTAGTCCTTTCTACGTGCAGTGCTATGAAGAATAGTGCAAGTTTGAGATACTCAGGTTTCTTCAGACAGTCTGCAAGGCAGAACTCTCTTCTTGGATCTTCTTCAGCCACTGAATTCTCGTTCGTGTTTCTAAAAGTCACCTCATATGTTTATCAGGCCAAGGCCGTGATCAGTATGATAAGTAATAAGTTGGACAGAAGTTATATTCTTTAATTTAATTTCTGCCATCACCTGCTGTTGTGCTGTTTGGATCAGGGAAAGTTCTCAGACAGTCCTCAGATCTTTGTATTCTCCAGTGCTTAGTCTTGTATGAGATTGATGCTCTTTTTTTAATGATCATAGCTCCAGGGAACAACTTGGGAGTGCATGGGTTATACCACATGAAAGTGCATCTGAATAATTAAGACACCTGTCCATAGCGACAGGCTAAATCACAAAGCGTGAGAAAAAACATTTTCTCATGGAGCACAGAAGGGCTCCATTCAAGAAATTTATGCCACTAGTGGGTGTGAAGCTGATAGCTGATCTTTTTTACTGCTCTCTTCCTTTTGGGGTATTCAGAGAATTAAACAATACACAGCAGTGTATACAGAGATGTACTATATCTTCTTGTACCAAAACACCAAATTAATTACAGTCACATTTTAAAATGGAGCCTTTCCTGCAGTTCAGATTGTTTAAAAAAGAGAAAAGCTCTAATTCTGAGAAAGAAATGACAAGAAATATTAGGGTCGATTCAGGCTTTCAAGGTACTAGATGAAAGAAGGAATAAATGCCACTAATGATGAAATCCTTGGTCTGGGTCAAGTAGTAGAGAGTTTTCTGGAGGTCTTCTGTAGCTAGCTGAAAAAGTGACTAAAGGTGGTCTTGACCCCAGTGACATCCAAATTTACCCAAGTATCAAGCCTTATTTTTTGTGGAGTATTTCAAAAGTGCAGCTACAGATCCTGTTCCCCATGGAACTGAAAGGGGTAAATTTACTTGCTACAGCGCTCAACACTCAAAACCCACCTGGGAACAGTTTTGTGCACCTAGGCAATGCCCCTTGACCTACCCTGCATGCAGTTCTTGAGCTGTGCCTGAGGCAGCTCTGCATGAGCTAGTGAGCTGTTGTTAGCTGCTCCTTGGACTGCAGTACAAAGCACAGGTGGATGTTTTCTGTGATGAATCAGATGATGCTTTGAGCATCACTGTCATAACCTGCTCTGAAAATGTAAGTGATTGCACTGAATAGACCCTGGGTGTTCAGCTGTGTTTGCCAAGGCTCCCAGCTTTTAAGAGAAGACTGTACTTCTAAAAGAGATTTGTTTATTTGTGAAAGGTCTGAAATATCCTCTGCTAAAAAACCTCTGGAAAATACACAGGCAGTATTTTGTTGTTTGTTTTCAGAGAAAGAGAAAGGCATCTTCAGAAGTTCCAGCTGAAAGTGAAAGGAAAAAATGACAAGAGAGGATGTGGGGAAAATCGGTAAGAAAATCCTTTTCCATATTGTACTCACATCGCTTGGACCTGTTTCACAAAGTGCCATAGTGCTGTGCTTTGATTGATATCGGCATCGTTGAAAGCAGCAGATCAGTGGGAATTGATAATTACTGCACCAGATATTTGGGAAAACTTCTTGTAACTAGTTAACAAAGGTCTTAACAAATTCACTGCTATAACAGTGGAATTAGAGTACATATTTTCTGAGCAGGTCACTGTATAAGGTCCCCATTCTTCCTCAGTAGTAACATTTATATCTCACACTTTTCTTTCATCAATTTTCTCATAGCTTCAGTGATTTCTCTGTGTGATAGTTCTCTTTTAAACCTGTATTATTATTATTATTTACAAATGATTCTATGATATCCTCAGGAAATTGTTTAATGTTGACTTCTTTTTTGTAATTTGTATTCTTCTTTCATGGGTGGCTATGGTTTTCAGAGTTAAATAAGGCTCAGGAAATGAAGGGGAGGCTACTATAAATGATGGCTCCTCAACATTCAGGCAGGACTCAGACTCCAAGGGCTCAGCTCTGCTGCCTCTGTTTGCTCTGAGGGATAGCACTCCTTCAGGTGACTTGGGCTGTTCACCTGGTGAAAGACTGTTCCACAGAGACGAGAGGAGATAAATCTGTCTTCTGAAATACTAATTATTAAATGAAGAGCCCAGTAATAAAAACAAAGTTGCTTTTGTTATTGGCCACTGGGTCTTGGGCAGTCATTCCCATTTTCCAGTGCTAATCTCTGAAGCAAATGGTTTTCTTTCTGTTGACTGTCAGTAGCATATCGCTGTGCAGTGTCCTGGATATGTAAATGTTCTGGGCCAGAAATCTTGTGGCCTCTGTGAGGTATGCATAGGGCGCATGTCCCACTCACAAGCAGCTGGTAAACATGGATGAATGTTCTCTTCCATTGTTCCTGTTCAGTCTGGAAGGAGCGAGATTGGCTCTGAGCAGGAAGGGATTAAGGAAGTGGCCTCAAGTGTCAGATGACTGAGTCCTGAGGACTTGTTGTTCTTATTTCCACATCTTCATTTTTTTTGCAACCACTGTCTGCTCCACTACTCCTCTTGGAGTTTTTGCCTTTTCCTATTTTTTTTCTTCTGCTTAACTTTTCTTTTCTTTACAAAGTATGGCTCTACGTCCCTGTTCATTGCAGAGGAGTTGGACTAGAGAGCATTCAGAGGTCCCTTCCAACTCTAAGGATTCTATGATTCTACGCGTGTGTATGTACGAACACCCACAGAATACAAGTAGAAAATCTATATTCTCCCAGTAGACACCTATGGATGACATCATTAATCAAATGTTTCCTTGTGACCTCAGTATAGCATGGTCTGCAGTCAGTCTTGGACTGGTTACAGTGATGATGGTATCAAAGCAGTGTACACGCATGCTTTCTTGTATTTTTTGTCTTCAGTGGCATGTATTTAGAATTTCCTTTCTAAAAGACATCAGGCTTCCCTCCAAGACACTTTTTCCTTGAAAATTACTGATGTAAGTGAACAGTCTGAGTACTGATTTCCTGTGTAGCTATGCTGAGTCTTCCATGAATAATGTTCAGAATGGCTTAAGCTAAAAATCTGGAATTTTATGGTTATGTGAAAACTTTCCTATAGAAATGTTTTCTATAGGCAGATTTTCCTATATATCGACAGCTGGCCCTTAATATGTGGCCCAAAAGATTGAAGACTGCACAGGGAAGAACTGAGGCTACCCATAAGTCCAGTCCTTCCTGCTCTACAGAAGTCGCTCCTTTCTCTTGCTGTTGTACATGCAGCACAGTGGACTTGTTTTCATGGGCAAGACTGGGGACTGCAGTTTGGCTCTGAGAAGAAAAGCAGGTGCACACTCTATTTGATGTACAACTACTTATTTTTCCTGTGTTTTTTTCATAACAATTCTTCATCTTTAAGAGCAGATTCTCGCTGCAACAGACCCTGCAACACTTTGGCAGTGTATTCACAGCTGATGACAGGAGGCAGTCAGAAAAAACAATCCTTGAGTATGTTCACCTAATAAAGTGAACTGCACATTTGCTCTTTTGTGACTGGTCCTTTTAGAGACTTTCTTTCTTTCTCATTGAGCAGCGCTTTGTAAATGAGGGTTATCTCAGTGTTTCTTGCCCAGCTGCCCTGAGAGAGCCGGCCAGGCAAGCATACTGCTTTATCCCAACTGAGGGGAAAAGTCAGGCATGTTTTCAAAACTATGTACAGACTCAGAGGCTCAAAATTCTCTGGAGCACAGGAAGAAGCTGCGTTTTCATCAGTGTGTGTCTCAGACTTCACATAAGCTGGGAAGCTTAATCTCTCATCTCATAACGGAGCATTTCTAGAGCTGTCACATACTTATGAAAAAACGCCCAGACCTCATCTTGCACCTGAGTACATGGTAAGAAAATGAGCATGTGCAAAGCTGAAGGCAGAGTCCAGCTGAGCTAGGAGTTTAGAATAAGCAAGAAGGGAATAATAACAGAATAGGGGTAATGAGTCACTAGCAGGCGTTGTGTGCGTTAAAAGGTTGCAATAGCTGAAGAAGGCAGCTGAAGTGACTTTGCAGATTTTCTTTGTGGGAAGCTTTTCCTTTGCAAAAGGGCCATGATAAAAGAGGAACGAGCTGTGGTGGGAGGACACTAGCAACTGGTGCTTATTAGTCAGTTGCCATTAAGTACAGACAGGGTTGCTTTGAGAGAAGGGGGCAATACAAGGTACAGAGCTTGTTTGTTGCAGTAGTAGAAAAAAGCAGTAGACAAAGGATGAAGATCAGGTGGAAACATAATAGAATAGATAAGTCAGCAAGATATTTTTTTTACTGCAGCGTGCTAACTAGTTTTGCAGGGAGAGCAATGAGATGTTGAAATCGGAAAGAGGAAGCTTCAGCTGTCAGCATGTAAAACAATGTCTGAACTACGGCTTTACTAAAAAAAAAATAGGGAGTGGGTTTTCAAGGCAGTTAGTAGGAAGAATGAATCGGATTTGTGTAGAACGGGTTGCCTCTTCTCTTACCAGCTGTGCTTGTTAAAGAAAATGCTGCTTTCTGCAATTCAGGTTACTTCTCTTACAGAATTAGAGAGCATTTCCATGCCTGTCTTTGTTTAGAAATTTTTACAATAAAGCTAATCTGATTATTTCAGTTTTCTCTGCTTCGGTTCCTCTCACAGTTGAAATTAGTTCCTCTGCTGGAACCTACAAGCTTTTGTAACTTTGGTGTCACTCGTTATTCCAATTGTAACCATTATGTCAGCATAAAAGTCCTCCCAGCTTGCACAGTATTTTTATATGGTTCTGTCTTAGGCTATATAAGCTGAAAGAGTTTTACTCAAGAACTTAAAACATAAGACCGCCTGAACTTCATTTTTCAATACTTATTCTTCTATTTATTTCCCTACTAAAAGCAAAAACACAACTCTTTGGCTTTTTTTATTCAACTTTGATGCAGAAATACTTTGATTTCAGTGAGACCAATTGCATAACGTTAAAGTCTTGATAATGCCAAGCTTACTCCAGGAATCCTACATATTGCCATAATTTGAATAAAGTCCTTCTTGTGAGCTATAACGATAATTTCAATAAGAAACTATTTTGAAAAATGAAACAAAAATAAAAACCAGAATTAGTTATGTTCTTCCAGCTAATATCAATATTTTTGCTGAAAAAAAATAATCTCTGGAGCCTTGAGAAATTGCTTAAACTCTCTTCTACAGTTGCAGAGAAGAGATATTTCCATTACAGTAGATGTTACTAGAGATTTTGCGAGTGTACTTCTTGTGTTCTCTATTTAGCATAAGCTGTAGTTATATTGGATTCATCTTCATTATATATAACCTACAGTGAAAGAAATGATCTTTGACCCCTCCAGTTTGAAGTCACCAGGGAGGTGAAGAGACATGCCACGCCAAAGGCAGATGGTCAAATGGAGGAACTGCAATCATGAGAGCCAGTTGTCTCCCCTGGACAGCATCAGTCATGAAGGATTTGACACCCGAGCTGCCTCAGGGAAGGAAAGTATGGTGCCTTTGGCTTTTGTTTGATTTAGCAGTTTGTTTCCTTAGCAAGACAATAACAGAAGTCAACTTGGGACCAGAACAAAAAGGAACATTTTGTATTGCTATTTATTCTCAGACAGAAAGGAAATTTTACAGGTTGCTTTGATGTTTCTGGTAGCGGAAAAAAAAAAAAAAGAAAAAACGAAAAAAAAAAAAACCAGGCTCTCACTTTTTTGATACAGACTGCAGGATGTGAGGATATGGAGCTTAAGTGTCTCATCTTCATGCAGATGGGGCTGCTAGCTCAGCCAGATGCACAAACTTCAGAAGGAGTACAGAAATGGATTGTTCCATAGTTAGCAGGACAGGAGGTACAAATCCCGATAAACCAGTCCAATCCACCCCAGATTGTGTGTTCTCTCCCCCATGTGAGGTTTTCATCCCTTTGTAGGGCATTCAGTGAACTTAAATGAGGATGCGTGCACAGTTTCTTTTTTCTCTCCTGAAATTCAGTTTCTTCCTCCAGTGCAGTTTCCTTCTTCCCTGCTGATACCCCACACAACCCGTTCTCTTTTCTTCTTGGTAGCATTCAGTCCTTTTCAACAGTATTCCTGTGTTCAGGCAAACACAGCCCTTCAGCTTATGTGCTCCTTAGGAAATAGCCCTCCAACAAACAAAACATTGAAACTGTGAAGAGGAGATGAAGCTGTGTACACCACTGACAACTGTCTGAACTGTACACAAATTTAATGTGTGGTTTTGCTGGGACATTACTGATAACTGTCTGAATTGTACACAAGAAGAGGAGGCCCAGGGGAGACCTTATCACTCTCTACACAGAACTGAAAGGAGGTAGTGGTGCAATGGGGGTCAGCCTCTTTTCCTGGGTAACAGTGATAGGATGAAACATAATGGACTCACGCTGCCTAAACCAGGGGAGGATCAGGTTGGATTCTTCTTCTTGAAAAGAGTAATGAGGTATTAGAACAGCTGCACAGGGAGGTGGTAGAATCATTGTCCCTGCAGGTGCTAAGAAACATGGGATGTCACACTGAGGGATATGATTAGTGGGCAGTATTTGTGGTGGTGGTGGTGGTGGGTTGATGGTTTGACTTGATGAGCCTAGTGGTCTTTTCCAACCTTAATGATTCTATGATTCAATTAGGTAAAAAAGAAATCTTCATTAGATGGTTTTGGATTTTTAGAGATTACACAGAAAGCATTTGAACGTAATTTTTCCTTAAATGCACTGTAGCTACTGATATTCACATTCTGCATTCTGGATGAGAGAAGATTTCCCATTTGCCATTGCTACTATGGTGCTTCTGCCAACAAAACAACTCCAGCTCTTTTCCCTCTACAACAGTTGTAGTGTAAGCAGCAAAAGCAGCCAGCAGCACTGTAACATAAATATATCAAAAATCACACTTCAATTTAATTACTTATTCTATACTGATTCTATAAGAGAGGGAAAAAGAATTCATTGATGCTTTGCTTAGAAAAATCAGACTTGAGCAATAATCTTGAAGTTCCTTTACCTTTGATTTAAAGTATGCAGGAAAGGCCTGGATAGTCACTAAATCAGCTGTCCACTGGCAGAAAGAGATTGGTACCACAGCAAAGATTCAGTGCTGTAATAAAAATGTCTCAAGCTATTAGATTTTTCTGCTATAAAAATAAAATACCTGTTTGCCTTAGAACTGTGCTGTTATCTTAACTTTTGCCACGTATATGACAGATATATGGAAATTAACTGGGGGCGGAGAGGAGGAAGAAATTGAGAATGTTCTCTTTTGCAAAGGGGAAAAAGAGCACTGACCTTTTGAAAGTCCCGTAATTTGTTTGTAGTGCTTTTATATTGTGCAATCGTGCTTGACTGTTTTTATTCCCATCAGAAACAAAAAAAAAGGGTTCCGATGTGCTTGCTTTCTTGAAGAAATATATTCCTGTAGGAGCTGCAAAAGGGCTTAAAATTTCTACTTACACTTGAAATTCTTTCAATTTTCTGTGTGTAGGGTTTTGTACCAATGCCTGTATTTTCTCACATAAACCAATTGTAAGCTGGTTTCCATTTCAAAAGAACATCCATTTAAAAGCACCATTCCTTCCTTTCTAAATATTTCTTGGAGGTCATGTTCTTAAATTACTAAGGCAAACCTCCACAAGAAGATAGATGTTGTCAGAAATCAAAGTCGTGGTAATGGTACCTCTGATAGGTAATATCTGGGAATGTTACTAAGTAATACAAAGGCAGTTGTACAGACACAAGTCCTTAGGAAGTCCAGTTGACAAGAATGTCAGAACTAAAGAACAGAGAATCCACTTGATGAACATTTTTTGAGCTACAACCTGCAGTACAGTGTCTTAATAGTGTCTGAACAGTGCTCTCTTCTGTTTTTGTTTTCTTTTTAATTATAAGAGAGAGGACCTTTTGTACAAAAGAATAGAAACCACCCAAGTTCAATTTCTCTTCTGAATTGCCTTTCAGAGGCAATTCCATTTCCCTCTGTCAGGAGACCAGCCCCCTGATTTTGATACCAAAGCTGGAATATGTCAGGATAAGCATCTCAATAAACAGACACATACGTACCTACATACCTGTGTGTGTTGAAACTAATTCTGAAAATAAACTCTCCTGATGCAGCCATTTCTTTTTGTAAAGCTTATTTCACACTTCACAGGTCACTTCACCTGAAACCACCATTTTCACACCTTCTGTATGGTTGTTATTCACAGACAAGAGTTGCAGGACCAGGCTATATGTGAACTGCAGAACTTGGGCACGTTCTCATGCTCACAGAGTTAAGTACACATCTGGTCACATTCACACTTATGTCAGATGAAAGGATGTGGATTTATAGTTCAGTTTCTGATAATTGGGGAGTTCATTTGCTAATATTTTTAGTCTGACATAACTTGGCCTACATTTGTAATTTCTCAAAAGAAATAGTAATGTTTTTGTTATTGTTGTTAAATGCAGAGTTATTAGTCTGCTCATTTTCCTATGTTATTTCTTTTCATATCCTGCCAGGATTTTCTGTTCAAAAGAACCTCCACCTTTCTGCCACCAAATTGTCATGGAGCTCATTACTTCCGATGAGATGAGCAATGGTGTGGAATAACTAAACTGACCTCCTGTGAGTGGGAAATCTTTCCATTCTATTCCTTTCAGTTTGACCTTTAAAAAACACGTTTCTTTTTGCTACATGAATGGTATTTCATCCCCTGGATGTAGCATATTGCTTTATCCTGGAGAAAGTAGTGACTTCCATAGCACAGTTTTCACACGTCCAAATCCTTGTCAGTTGTCAAAAAAATCTGATTTTTTCTGCCAATGTGAATTAATTTCTGTAATAGAATTTCACTAGTAATGCTTTTTAATGAAGAAGCGTTGCTTTGCTTATGAGTGAGTGTAGCATTTAATCATGTAAGAAGTTTAATTCAGAGGTTTCTGGTGTAACCCACCGCATAAAGACAGCTCTCGGGAAGCTTCACAGATTCTCAAGAGTTAATTCACACTGAAATGAATACAGATAATGGTTCTTTTATACGTTTTTTTCTTAGTTTCCTTAGGAAAAAAAAATCCACTACCTAAAAAATAAATAGAAATCAAGCCAGACAAGTAAAATGTCCCCATCGAAGTGAAGTGTAACTTAGTTACAGAATGACATGAGTCACCACTATGGGTAACTGGTACTTTCCTACAGCAATCCTCTTTTTTTATATTTTTATATAATTTGAATGCTTTTGAATATTGGCACCCTATAGACCAAAAAGCATGAGAAACACTGCATGGGAACCAGGAACACGTACTACCTCACACTGTCCTCATAACAATGTCCAGCTGGGTTTGTCAGAAAGAAAAACAACAGGAAAGTAATTCCTCAGTCTGCTAGAGGCCCTTCTCTGGGGATTTCTGGTTCTTTTTTCCTGTTCTGTTTATGCAGTTTTAATTTAGTATTAGTAAAAACAGTCTTACTGTAGAGTCTCCTGAACCCTAGGGAAGAAAGTTGTTTTCCTTTCTTGATTTCTCACTCTGATGCTGTATTTTTTTTTCTTTTTCAGTAAAGAAACTTGCCTGTCAGGGATAACAGCGGTGAACGTGTGGGCTGAAGTCTCCCTGTGGCAGAGAGAGTAAAATTAAATGAAGGTCTCCTCGATCCTGAGGATATTAGCTCACCCGGCATTGATGGGAGCGCCACACTGTGATTCTCCGCCCCCAGTCAAAAAAGACTTGTTCTCTGCACAGCTTTTGAAAGAGTCTGGCACCCTTGCATTTTGGAGAATGGATGGAGGTAACTCCCTGAAAATCCCTGAGGAAAATCCCACCTCTCTGTGCCAACTTTGCCTTCTGATGCCTGCAGGCACTTCCCTGGGGAGCGTGAGGCTATCTAATTCTGATCAGGTTGCCTTCCCATGCACTCTAGAGGCAGCTTGTACAAAAGAAAGCTGTCTGTGTCCTCCTTGGCTCTGCTTCCAGTATTGCTGAAGAGAATGCAGCAGCCAGTGAAGACACCCTCCCATCAGGTGGAAACATAGAAATTACAGGGCCAAGCATTTCAAGCTGAGTCTGTAGCTATTTCATCTCTTCTTGCCAGTCACAGGCCACAGTCTCCTGTGACATCAAGCTGTAGAAGCAGGTCTGGCATCAGCATGTTGTGCAGAGCAGGCAAGATGCCCCGCATAGGGCCCTCCTAAGGAGATCTCCTCTGAGCTAGAAGCAGCAAAATCCATTGTCAGTAGTTATACTGGCACTGTCTTTTTCTTTCTTCTTTTTTGCCCTTCTGTCCTCCTGGTTTCGCTGAACATCAGTGCAGCTGAGAATTTACAAGGCTGGCAGGGTCTAGATTTCATCTACTGTGAAATCACTGTTAGGCTGTGATGATAAATGAGATGTTTTTCCTTGGGGAAGTTAACTTTTGCAACCAGCCTTTGCTACCATATTTTCTCCCATACTGCATGCCAGGCCAAATGCCTCCTTGTTCATATGCTCAGACTGCTTGGAAATATCTGGAGGAAAACCTTTCACTCCTCTAGTTTCAAAGCAGATGTGAGAATAGACAAGAAATCAAGAAAGGACAAAGCTGTGAAAGTTCTACCTCAGTCAAATATCATCACCTCAGAGTTACATAATCAGAGGTTGCTTTGGTGGTATTTACTTTCTTACAGTTTTACTTTTGTTTAAAATGAAACTTAGATAAATATAGGATTTGTACCTTAAATAATCATTAAGATTTCTTTGCACAGTTTCCAACGGAACTGAATGGATTTTGAGTTTGTTATTTTAGGTAACAAGATATAGCGTAAGGTCAGTGAGATTATTCTGTTGCCATTTCTATAATAGTGTTTACAAAGGCAAAAAGGCCTTGGGGCATTTATTTGGTTGATTTGTGTATGGTTTTTCCTGTATTTAAATGATTCCAGCTTGCATACATCTTTATTGCTTGCAAAATATATCTCAATTGACATCCAAAATGCTATTGGCATGGGGTACAGTTATTACTCCAGTTCTCTTGGCTCAAACAACATCTTTGCACTACCAGGGGATTTATATGTAACACATTTCCTTTATTACTCTGGACCTTCCAAAAAATGACATGGGAAGACAGCAAATGACAAACAGATTATCTCTTGGATGTCCAAAATGTTTCCTTGAAATTTGAACCATGGCCTGCTTTTCAGTGAACAGCAGGACAGGGATGAGCAGAAAAGCAGAACGTAGAAGAATTTTAATGAGTCTCATGCTGTCCAAACACTGTCTTTTGCTGTTTTTCTCCAGATTTTGTGCCACTGAGTATTTTGGAATTGCCATTTCTAGATCATTAAAATATAAGAGAAAACAGGTAATGCAACTCATGCAGAGAGATTTGTGAAATAACGAGTCAGGATGGACTGCGAAAATCTTTTAAATAAGGAAAACAAAGACATGTAAGCATCCATCATCTGCATAGGCAAGTGATGGGCAGTACAGAAAGTACTTGCCATACCACTGACCTGCTTAAGCTGCTGCAAAGCAATCAAGATTCACTCACTGAAATGTCTGAGCTGGCAATTCCAGATGTTCTCCTCCTGATTTTCTCTCAATTTCTGACTTTCATAGCTACAGAGATTAGAAAAATACATTGCTGCATCTAGTCTCAGTAATGCAAGGACTCAAAGCACCCTATGAACTCCAGTTCTCAATATTTCTTCAAACTAGCCTTTCTCTTTTGAAGACTGAAGATTGGCTTTCCGAGATAGATTCTATAAAACTTAAAAAAAAAAAAAAAAAAAAGAGTGAAGTGCAATAATAACCTTAAAAGACTGTAAAAGAGGGGAAAGCTCTGGTGAAGCAGTATTACTATGAAAGACAGTTCTCTCACAGAAATTCCTGTATAATTTTAGGAAACTGCTGACATGAAGAGCTGACAAGGTATAGACAATCCCTACCTAATATGTTCCTTCCATCAGGACAAATTCTGCCATCTGTTATTTTTCAGCAGTGATAACACTGAGCAGTATAAAGGAGGGAAAAGCATAATTCATAACTATGCAAGCTTAAAAACAAAGATCCAACTGCCAGTAATGTGTATGTATAACATGGACTTGAAGGCTCATTTATGTATTCAAAGTTTCCCAATTTCTAAAGATGTGCTCCAAAAGATATTAAAATCTGTAACTGAAATTATGTCTGATTGTAAAGCAGTAGAACTGAGGTAGAAGCAGATAGTGGGATATCTCTACAAAAGATTTTAAAACACTCTGCTAAACTGGACAATGGTAAACAATAGAATTTGGAGGAAGACCGAGGACAAAGTGCTCCAGTCAATGACCAAAAAAGAGAAAAAGCTTTACTTGCTATCCTGCTACAGCTGTCTATTACCTAGCAAAGTATTTGTAGAGGTTTTTTGAAGTGCTTTCATCAGTTGCTGCAAATTGAAGATCGGTGAGCCTTGCATCAATATAAAAGAAGTTAGATGCAGTAATAATTAAATTTAGAGTTTTAAATAATGTAATCCTGGGCTATAGTGGTGTTTTAAAAGAAAATCAAAGACAGCTTGAAAGATCATGAGATAAAAATGTAAGAAAAAATAATCTTGCAAGGAAAACAAAGCAATAATTGACCTCTGACATATATTCAGTATTCAGAAAGATATGGATTGACTTAATATACTAAGCACTTAAAAGGGATAAAAACTATCACACTTCAGAGTTAAGCCCAATTTCAAATGAATAGGAAAAAAAAAAGAAGAGAAAGAGAGAAACTTTCCATGTATATACCTGACATTTCTTTGTTGCCAATAAGGTAATGTCTTGAATTTTTCCCCAGCACTAGCTTCTGTCAGAAGCAGATTGCTGGAACTGATGCTGGCTGGTAATTCAAGTTGCACTTCTGCCATGCAAGTAACTGCAAGGTGAAGCAGACATTGTGAAGAAACCAAAAAGATGGGTAAAGGACGCAGAAATATTTCCCTCTGAGAAGCTGCTTACAGCAAGTGTGTTGCTTTGAGGAATCCTTTGTACACCTGCCACCCTGCTAAGGTGCCTTAGTTCAGAAATCAGAAAGAAGACATCCTAGGTGACCCATTAGCAATAAATAAGTAAATAATAATAACAAAAAAAAAGAAAAAAGAATGGAATTGCAAAACCATACACAGAAAATAGAATCCCACAGGCCCTTTCTTGTGCTTTGCTCAAGATTCACATCAAAGGGAGTTTTGCTATAAAAATATATTTCTTGTTTCTATGGAACCTTCTTTGTGAGAATGCTAATGTTCTTTCTATAGCAAGGAAACATTTTTTTTTTTAAAGCTTTGGCCAATGATCCAATGTTTCCAGCTCTATTCCAATAAGGTTAGTTCTTCAGAAGTCTGAAGTGCACAAACAAGATAGATTGTAGAAGGCTCTCTAAGAGCAGGCTCATTTCACTGGAGTCACAAACAATATTTTTTATCCATATATCTAGCAGCGAAAGACTCTGATATGGTAATTTTTACATCCTTTCCTTTCTCTTCTTCTTTTGTATTCACTTCGATTTATTTCAATCAGGGGATGTGAAGCCGCGTATTTCCTCCTGCAGTGCCAAGAAGCACGTGTACCTCACCCAGGAGAGAAATGTGGAGACTGATGGCTTTAGGATGCATGCAGCAAGGTCTCTTGGATCAGGAACAGCAGCTGAGAAGAGAACTAGTCCAGAGAGGAGCAGTCAGACTGCCTGTGGCAGGTGGATTGCTGGATGAGATTTGCTATTACCACCTTTTTTATTGCATCCCTGCCTTATAGAAGGTAGATACAGCTGTCACGGTCCCCCTTGTAGTCAGCTGGATAAGCACAGTTTCCAGTTTTTAATGTGATTCTTTTCATAGCTTTCGATTTTCCTGCCACCTCAGAATTAATATTTTGGTAATACTTCCATGTGCTGTCTTCCAGGAGCTCATACCCATTTATTTTTTCCAAAGCTGCTGAAAAAAAACTGAAATTCGAACAGGTCCTTCTTTCCCTGGTACCTAGGCTACTCTTGAAAGCTTTAAGCTGTAACACATTATATTAAAAAAAATTATCGACATTTATAGGTGCAATTTTAATTCCTTAAAATTCTATTCAAGTTGCAAGTTCAGACATTCATCCTGCTCAGAGCAGCAGGATTACTGCAGAGTTGGTCCTACGGTCTGTGTAAGCATCGTAATCAGAAGGCAACTCTTCCTAGTTCAGTCACAGTTATGGTGCAGAAAATTTCATCTCGAGTAAGAAAGAATATTGAAGAAGATATTTAAACTTTATAATACTTCACATAACGCAGAAGCATCCCAGAATGCAAATCTGAGACAGCATAATCTGGGAATTAGCTGGAGAGACAAGAGCTGAAAGTATTCTTTAATTCAAAAAGCCGAGTACTCAAACCACACAAAAGGCACTAAGAAAGTGCTACAGAAGATAAAGTGAACAAACTGCTGGCCATGTAATTATTCTCCCAGCAGGCTCATCAAACAATTCCCAGCATGCCCTCCTACCTCTTCTGGGGATGTTTTGACTAAGTCTAACAAAATAATAGCTGCAGTCACCTCCTTATATAGTTGCTTGCGAAACAAATCAGATGCAGTGTCAAGTCCTTGAAGGAATCGACGATTCTCATCAGCAGTATTTGACTGTCAGATGCAAACCACCTGGTGGAGATGCAATCTTTTTGCAGGCAATTGGAAAAAAAGCATCCTCTTTTTTTTTTTTTCCTAGACTGAGAAAGCCTCGGGGAGGAAGAGTGCTGAAATGTGCACATTTTGTATTTTATTTTTTTTTTTAGAGGAAAGGGATTTTTTGGTTGTATTAGGTTGCTTCAGGAAAAGTTACCAATGGAAACTTGGAAACTTCTCAAGCAAATTGATCAGTTCACTCCTTCTTATCATAGGTATTATTTTCGCCCTCGTCAGGAAGTAGATAGATGAGTAACCCTGACTTCAGCAGCTGTTTCAAGACGTAGTTTAGCAACTTGTAGGTTTTAACTGTAGAAGAATTTGCAATGTCTCCAGAAGAATAATAGTATGATAAATTTGCAAGGTTGACGTGTGATCTCTCTGTACATATTGTGCACCTTATCAACCATGAACATAAAGCAGTCTTTCTACTCCTCTAGGTTACAAGAAGTTGAGAAGGAAAATTCAGTTCCCCTCCCTGCAGTGCAGCATTCTGGTAGTCTCCACTAATAATCGGGAACATGAGTTCATGGTGATCATAGGAGGAAGGGGACAGGGCACCACCTGGAGTATCTGAGTAGGACTGTATTGGTCACGATGGAAAACCGATGTAATATCATAGTGAAGCTGCAAGACCGCTCTAGGCATCCATAAGACCTCAGGGAGGAGCTGATAGGAGCTCCCATTTTGTTAGCCCTACAGTTTTCCAAACCTGTTCATCATGGGAGAGTTCTGCTCATGTTGGATAGCTATCAAAGTGCATTTGTCCCTCTCCCACAGACAAGGAGCTGAAGTAGTAGCAGGCATAAGTCAAGATGGTGCTGCTGAACCAGTTACTGCTGAGGGAAAACGACACGATTCCCACTGTGTGTGCTATCTATGTCTTGTCATACTTTCATGAAGGAAAACAGTTAAGAATCTCCTGGTGTTTCTGATCACAGATGCATGTCTTTTAGGGTGAAGAGGGACTTTTAGTCTGTGACCATGCCTCACGTGGGTCACAGGGTCTCATGAAGTTACCAGCGCAGCGAGGCATGTAACTTGCAAGTTAGGAATAAGACAAAACAAGTCAGCTAGAATGAAAGCCCTGGGGTGCTTCTGCTGCTGCATCCACGGAGGGCAGAGGAATGCGCTCACAGCCTGCCCTGCCAGTACTGGCCATGTGCTTGCTCCCCTTCTGGCCCAGGGAAAGGTCCTGGCTGCCCTCTTTAATGTATCCCTAGGTATGAGGCAAGCAGTACTGCCAGAAATATTGGCTTGTGAAGAGGTTATAAAGTGGAAAATGTTATCTTAATGAGGCCCTTCATTCACCAAATCCGAATAAAGCAAAATCTTTCCATTTTTATTCTTTCCTTTTTTTCCCTTGGTACTACTTGGTTTACAAGCTTTGGATAGCTGAAGAATCCAACTTGCCTTTGGAGAAACCTCTTCCCACTGTTGACAATTCAAAATGTTAGACTTATTCAAAACGACATTTGCATGTCTAAGTGGATAGATCAGTTTCAGCGTGCGAGTTACAAAGTCTGCTCTCATCTGTCACTGAGTTTATGGAAGTGTATCCTCTCAGAAAAAACCTCTCTTTTTTTTTTTCCTCATTTCTTTTCCTTAAGTTCTTAAACACAAACTTCACTGACTCGCGATACAAAATTTAAACTGTTGACACGCAGTTTTTTGTATTCTTTTGAACAGTTTGTTGTGTAATGGCTGATTTGTTCCAGATGCCACTTCAAGACTATGTTAACAACAGGGTCATCCAGAATGTTCCCCCTTTATGCTACTGCAAGAAGTGCAAGTATTCTTCGTGTTCTATCATGTAAATGTAAATATGATCCCTTGGCCTTCATGAAGCTAAACTCCAAATGATACAATTGACGATTTCCTGTACCTCACAGTAAGATTTCTTGTCCTCTTCAGTCTATAAGATTTATGCCCCTCCTCCACCTGGTCTACTTCTCCACCTTTTCCTGCACATTTTCTATGTAAGGGCTGCTTTGGTTTGCCTCTTGTTCTTGATCTAATGAAGCCAGCCTCAAGACTGAGTTAACCTGAGTGCATGGCCACTGTGCTTCCCAGATTTCCTGCCTGCAGGAGCGCGATGCTGCAGGACCACCAGCATTTCTGGAGCTAAGCCAGCACAAATGCGCCACAGTTTCCAGGGCTTCTTGCCCTTTCTGCAACTATTCCTACTGAATTCATTGGAGCTGGCAGATCTTCTTCCCGCTCAGACTCTTGAAACTTGTGTCCATGGATATTGACATCTGGGAATCAGGTGGGATAGCTTCTTGTGTCAGGATGGCCAAGGGTGCAGCTTACAGTGGTGATGAAGGGCACAGAAAGACAGGTCCTCAGCATGCTCCACGTCCTCACAGGCACCCAGACACTCTTATCTCTGCCCACTGCAGCTGAAAGCTGATCCGTCTTTCCATGCTTCCAGCCTTATTGTCATTCCCTCAGGTCCCAGAGGCACTGACCCACTGTTTTATCTGAACATTTCTGGTTTAAGATACGGTCTGAGAAAAGAGAACATTCCGCTTCTTTGGGGTATTTATTTCCCCCTGCGTATCTCATTACAGCCTGGTCTGTTTAAACATCAAAAGTGCTTGTGTAAATATATACAACGAGGCTAAGTGATTAGAATAATCTAATGCAAATTTCAAAGTCTACGAGCAGATCTGAGAAATCAGCACTGTCATAAATTTTATCTCCACAGCATGAATGGAAATAATATAACTAAAGAACAGGTTGTACTTCAAAAGAAAAGAGGTGTTGGAACTGTAGTAAGACGGTTGTCTGCAGGTAGGGACTGGAGCATGGGGGAAAAACTCTTTTCCTCCATAGTAGATGGATTTTATTTGTTCATAAATACCTGAGAATGTAATGATGTATCTGCGGGCAATGAGGCTCTCTTCCATTAACTTTTGCTTTAGACTGCTTTCAGAAATCCTCATTTGCCCTCTGAGACTGACTGGCTTCCCCGCAGCCCCACCCCACACGCAGCCTGGCCCCTGCAGAAGGCACCTACTGTCATCTCTGAACAGATGAGGAAGGGAGACATCTAAAGGCATCCCCGGGAAAGTTCACTCTCCTCCTTCATGCGCGGATCTCACATCTCAGGCACCGGTTTGACTGAGGCAAGTATCTCTGTTGTGGAAAAGTAGACCTAACACAAAATATCATTTCTGAGAAGCACTGCACAGGTTCCCTGCAGTCGTGTCAGAAAGGACAGTTGCACCTAAGCTTCAGCAGCTGCGTACTACAGGCCCAGCTGCAGTTCTTGAAGGGTTTGTGTTCTGTGCTCCCGTCCTTTCCCTTAACACCCCAAGGTCACTGCTGAAAGGGAAAGTGCAGATGGAAGCAGAGGTGTAGAGGCACTGCCTCTCCTCTCTGACAGGGGATATACGGGAGCATCAGGAATGCAATAAGCATTCAATCTTTCAGGAGTGCTGCACAGCACTCCCCACTAGCAGCAAGCAGGAAGGTGAAAGAAGTCTCCACTCTGGAGCTGCTGGTGGAAGTGGCTGCCTTTCCATCAGGAGAGTGCAGCACAAAGCAGATGGTGCATCTGGTCACTGAGCTGGAGTTGAGGTACCCCCCTCCTTTTCCCCACCTTGAGATCGATGGCAGCTTCAAGGCCTGAAGTCCTCCTTTCTTTCTTTGCCATCACTGCCACCCGAAGTGCAGCAGGTCAGGGAGCTGCTGGAAAGGTGACGCACCAAGTCTGGAAGAAGGGCTTTTTCTAATTCTTGGGATGGGTATTTTCATGAGAGAAAGAAAAAAAGGTACATCTTCAAATCAGTATTAGGTGAACAGTTTAGAAATAAAAGCCTTTCCCTTAGAGATGCAAATTATCAGGACTGCTCTAACATGTTCGGGGCTCTAATGACCTTAAAGCACTGTCTTTATGCCATCTGTAAGGCAACCATAGATTGAACTGTGAAGGACAATTTAATTTCAAGTGACCTGGCTGGAAGCAATAAAAATTCAAAGACCAAATGGAAAGAAATACTTGCTTAAACACTCACAACTTCATTTTTCTTTGCATCACACAGAGCATTCACCAGTTCTGTATAGCCCTTCTATTCCCTAGAAATTGCAATGTTCCACTGTAGAAAATGCAAAGAGTATAAGGTCAGTGTCAAGTCATAAAACAGCTACAAGTGCAATTTGAGCATTTGCAATTACGAAAGAAACAAGAAAAGGGTACTGCATGCTCCATCTGGAATTCTACTCACTCTGTAAACAGTGTTAATAAAATGCAGATGCAGTTCAGGCCACTGGCATTCAGAGATCATTAACATGAGAAGCTGCTCAGTGGCCTGTATGAATCGCATTTTGTTGGTCTTAGACCAGTGCCCATTAGACAGACATCTACATTACGGCTAGAGCCAGGCCCAAGTGCTGCAATGCATTTTCTCTCTGAATTCCCCTTTTGGAAGTAAAGCTGATCACTTTGGACGCCACAGAGTCCCTC
Source organism: Odontophorus gujanensis (assembly GCA_013399175.1). Classification (NCBI taxonomy): domain Eukaryota; kingdom Metazoa; phylum Chordata; class Aves; order Galliformes; family Odontophoridae; genus Odontophorus; species Odontophorus gujanensis. Next base: position 226,717 of record VXAB01010920.1, on the reverse strand, counting down.
CTCCCTAGCACCGCTGAGGTCCACACCATACATGAGCTCTGCATCCATCTGCAAGGCTGTTGGGCCAGGATTAAAATACTATTGCGTACAGAGAGCCACGACTGGCCTTAGTGCAGCAGGTATGAATGGTCAAACTGTTCTATATGGTGAGAGCTGGTACCTCTATACCACATTCCCATATGGAATTAGTCCTACATGCTAAATGCAGTCTAAGCATCATTGTGACAAAAAGATGCAGTGTAAGGCAGCTCTCTGGGTGCACGATAACCAACACAGGCAGGACTGTGTTATCGTGAACAAAAACTGTGCACATTTCATCTTTGCCATTGGATTTTGGCCCTGCAAGAGGAACTTCCATGTGTGCTTCATGCCTCTTTTAGTGTTTCATAAACTCTTTGAGTCAGTATTTCTCTGCTGTGGTGACTAAAGCAAGGTACAGCGTGGCTTTGCAAGAAGCCTCTGAATAATTAAAGGAAAAATATTTGTAAGCACATCTCTTGCCTGCCACGCAACTTTTCCCCCACCTGCCACAGATTTTTCCCCACAGGAGGCTGCAAAATTAGTGTTTAATACTGAGACAGCATCTCTCATAGTACTCTCATAGGTGTTATTCCTCTGGCAGACACCAGTTTGCATCCCACTTTTTGCAGAATCATCCTTTCTGAGAAACGCAGCCGTTCGCTACCAGCTGAGTGTGCCTTACCCCTCCACTCAGGCAGGTTTTCAAGCCTCATTGGATCCATATGCTTCAAATGATCCCGCTGATTTTATTCCTGGATTCTGCATGGGTATGACTTGTGGCTGTCTCATCCATGCAAAGGCTGCCATATGCTCTTGGGTACCAGCAGGAGCAAGACAGGATTGATTATGATCTTCAAAGAACTGCAGCTGCCACCAAAGAAGTGCAGGACCTATATATAATCTTTGAGTTTTCCTGTTAAGACTCGCTGTCCTTCGCCAACACACCCCCTTGCATCTTACAGGTTGGAAATCACATCCCGAGCCAGCAAGACCTCCATTTCTGTCTTGAATAATACGCTTTGTAGAAAAAAATTCCTTGAAGATGTTTCGTGAACATACAAGTAAATTTGTTTTTAAGGCTGTGAGGGTATGGAATATGTATTCATTCACTGAGGTGCTTCAAAAAGAGTACAAGGATTAGAGACTGAAAGTAGAACAGATCTGATTTATGCAGTAATACGGTAAAGAGACTGTGCAGGAATAATGCAAACAATCATTTTATGTGTGTTTATGCACATTAACTCTCTAAGTGATTATACTGTCTCTGTCATCCAGGTTATCACAGGGTTCTGTAGTGCTTCAAAGGACTATAGCTGCAAATAGACAAGCATGAGTTTCATTTTGGTAACAGCAAATGCATATTTTTGCTTGCACAACCTGCCTCCTCTGTCAGCTGTACCTGCTGCACTTTTGTCTGCTCTTTGGCTGATAAAATGCTTCTGACGTCAGCTATAACAAAACTTCATGCTTGATTCCCCTGCAAGCAAGAAGAGGATCAGGGCCACACTAAACAATGTCAGTCATCAAGGGCTAAGTGCTCCGAGGAAAGGTAAGTGAAAGGGGACTTTGTGTAACTCCTCTGCCATCCTTAAAGTTGACATAAGATTGGATTTAGCTAAAGAAGCCTGTGAGTTGCCTTCTTTTTACTTCGTGTGCTCTTGAAGGAAATGTTCTGAAAAGGCTAAAGCCGCTGACATTTTGGTGCTAAGAGGGGTAGAACGTTCGCTAGAAATTAATGGAAACACTCCCCTAAGTGTATGATCCATTAAGTTGTTTTGCAACACTGGGAAATGAAGCATGGAGTGTTTTACTGAAGTCAGTATCCCATGGGGATGAGAGAAAGATCAGAATCTTTCACCGCAATAGGCTGAGCTCTGCCAGCAAGCACGTAGATATAAATCCAGAGTGTCTCCAATTAAGTTTAAAGGATCACCCTGAGTTTGAAGACTAACCCAGGGTCTGTCCCACCAATGTGGATGTTTCCAGCCTGTGGGCCCAATGCCCTGAACCAGCTGCTCACAGTTCACTTGCCCGAGTGGAGAATTTCAGCCAGCTACAGGAGCAGCATAGGAAACTAGGGGTTCCTAAATGGCTGTCTGGACCCAGGTGAGGGATACCTTGCTCAGTGCTGGGATGTACTGCAGCTTTCTGAGTGAGTTTTGGTTTATTCTGACTGCACGCTTACCCTCTGAAGAACATGAAAATTTCTGTTAAGTGGAGAAAGGGCACTACATTGGTATTCTACAAGTAGCATTCATAACAGTCAGTCATTCCCACCCTGCCCACAGCTCCAGCATGGAAGGATGGTGTTTCAGTCCGTCCTGGCAGAACAGATCAATTACCAGTTTTCACTGGAGTGCATCTTGATGTCGTTGCCTTTCTCCTGCAGCTGTTGAATGCCTGTGCTGTAGCTGCTCTGCTGAGCAGAGCAGCTCTCTCTGCCAGGTGTTTGGCTATTCAGCTGGTGCTTCAGCATATTTTCTTCTGCCTTCCCTACAGACGCGAAGGGCAGGAAAAGGCCCTGCCAGGCTTCGCGTGAAATGGGTTTGGACTGATGTTTTCAGGGCTAATCAGCTGCAGGTTTTTGTTTCAAACTCAGCTCAGAGGATGGAACAGCAACAACAACAAGAAAAAAACTCTCAGGAGGCTTTCTTTACATAGGATACCTGAAACTTGAATGAAAGCAGAAGCTGGACATTAAAAAATGCCAGATTCAAAAAGCTGTTGGCGCTAAACGTGGTTAACCAATGGTGTTTTGTTGCTACAATGAGAGCTTTTACTGAAGCTGTTTCCCCTTGATCTTCTGCCAGGGACTGCAGCAGAGGTCTCTGAGGAGCTCAGAATGGAAGGCAAAGGAGTCTGGAGGAGGAATTCCTTTGTGACAGAGACTACAGGCTGAGAGAAACCGCTCAACCGTGTGCCGCAGCTACATTTTTGCAGCCAAAAGCTCAGTAAACATTAAAAGCAGGCAGTTGAAAGAAAACTCAAACCTCAAATGCACTTTTCATAGTATTCTGGCTTCAGGTTTTCATGAAATGACAGGGGAAATGAAACATATCTGAAGACAGTTAGGCACCTCTCTGCCTTTCCCTCCGCACTGGGCATACTGGAATTTGAAAAGCAGAGTAATTTTTAAGCAGCAGTTGCCCAGAATATGGACTCCCTCCTTGTGATCTGTTCAAGAAAAGATATGATGGAGCAGGAGTTTTGCCCTAGTAAGGAGTCTTACCCAAGCACAGCAAGGAGCTTGTTAAGATTAGTGTGCCTCAGTTGTGCACTGACCCAGGTGATCGCCACATTACAAGTGCACTAAGTATGGTGCTTCCAAAACCTGATGTGTTTAATGCACTCCTGGAGGACAGTTGTTTGGCTTCTGCTCTGAGGAGGTGTTCTTGGGGTGAGACAACGTTGGCCTTGCTGTGCATAACATGATTTGTGTGCAGAAGTACTGCACCTTCCACTGGAGACAGATACAGTGGGTACTCAAATACGCCAGGCAAATAAAGCAATTCCTCAGAATCCAGCTGGATAAGGTTTGGGGCAGAAAGCAGCAACGTATACAGTTCAGGAGCTTGTCAGCTCTTGGGCACCCCAGGCTCATACTGCCCCACACAGGTGTACCCAAAGCAGTGTTCCACCACCTCGCCTGGTTTTCTTCTTCTGGAAATAGACCAGATGCCTTTAATAAATAAACACAGCCCTTGGGTTTAACTCGGAACAGAGAGGGGCTAGGAAACATCTCTCACTACAAAAACTTTTGCCTTATCTCCAAAGTAACACATTTTTCCGAACTAATAGACATGAAATACATTCTTAAAATGACTACATTTTGGGTTCCTGAAACTCACATTGTCTTCAGACTGTTAGGCTTCTCCCCTAAACTGCAACATAATTTTAGTTAATAAAGGTCTATTTTGACTTACAGTGCAGTCTTATTGAGATCCCTCTCCTCTAAAAGGAATTAATTTGATTTTTTTGGGTTGAAGGGGAGGAAGCAAGATTCCTTTTACGCTTTGCCTTCCTTTCCAGGCACCTAAAATGGAGACAATGAGTAAACCTTTCCCATCTGTGTCTGAATGCAGAAGTAGGTTACAGTGCCTGAAGCAATTGCAATGACTCACTTGCCGCTTTTATAGAACTCTCTGCTTTATTAGTCTTATGCTGATAACTTTATAGCGTGTGGATTAGTGATGTTGGTAAAGGCAGAAAATTCTGCAAATCTGCTGGATCTTGAACTTGGGCTTATTTATATCAAAAGCTAGAGCTTGCATGGCTTGCAGGCACAGATAGAAAAAACAGTTTTCACCCTTTCAGCCATGATGGAACATTTCATGGTGGCTAACAGAATGCAAGAATGAAATAAAAAGTTGTCTCTGTCCTTGGAGGGAATAAGAACGAAGAGCAGGGGTCCCTGGTGCATTCATATCTCAGGATTAATCTGAATGACTGGAAGACGTACGACTCCCACACCTCAGAATATACAGTAGACCTGGGAAATCATCTGCTTAATCTTCCCAATCACTAGAAGGCCTTCCTTCAGTCAAGCATTGCATCAATCTGCTCTTCCTTTGCAGAGCACGGCTGCAACAGCAAAGAGCTCAGCTGGAGTGCCAGAAGCGTCAAATGGAGATAGCACTGGACATCTCTCACTGCTCCTGAAAGCTGAGTTTGGAAAAACTTCTTTAAGATCGCACACTTAGAAGGGATGTGTTTTGTGTTCTTGCAGTAATTGGTGGAAGACAACACTTGATGTCTCAGCACAGTGATAGCACTGTTCCCTTTGAAAGGATGGGTAGATATCATTTGCTTACTCCCTACACTAAACACAAAGGCAATCTGTCCAGAGTGTTAAATGAGGGTTTCTTGGAGCTGAGGAATCCTGTTGTTTGTTACAAGAAAAACAAAGCACACGAAAGGTTTTTTTGTGCTGGTCTTTCTATTCAGCTTCAGATAGGAACACTGTGGGCTGCTGGCTTTGGTTTGCCAGGCTCTGTGCAGAGGCATTGCTTGAGGGAGCACAGGTTATGCGAGCAGCGGGAGCGAGTGTTCTCTGCCTTGGGCCTTGATTAGACTCAATTCTTCAGGCAGAAATGGCTCCCTGGAAATCAGGCGCTGGTGCTGAGCTGAGACTGCTGAGCTAGGAATTGCCTTCTGCTGCTCCCAGCTGCCAGCAATGTGTAAATAAAAGCAAATTGTACTTGGGCTCTCCGTCACTATCCATGCTGCAAAATCAACGCACAGGACATCAAAGTCTGAAGCACTAAATGATCAGTATTGGTGCCAGAAGGAGCACTGACATGTGAGAAAGGGGAAAACGAAGGTGTGAACCTTAGGTACAGACTAGATATGTTCGAGCCCCACAGCTGGCAGCAAGCAGACAACTCCAGGAAGTCCCACAGGGTCAGCCAAAAGGTCTGAAGACCATGCTCACTCCATGGATTCATCTTAGCACAGCCAATGTTTCCTGGGTATTAGGCTTCAATTCAAGGTAATCCAGCAAGTAGGTGGCAGTGGGTTTTTTATCAGGAGACGAAAGGACTGAGATGAGGATCACAGCTCACAGAGTCCCATTCAGCAGGGGGCTGGTGGGCTGGAACAGGCAGGTTCAGGAAAACCTACACGGTAGCCATCCTTTACATGGTTTATTAAATTTGGTTTGACAGCACTCCTTATAGCTCAGAATGCCAACGCTGCAATTACTCCAGTAAAGAGCACAACAGATCATTTGGCTTTCGTTTGCACTTCAGGATATTTCACCAAAGGAGCTGGCTGGAAAAAGAATCCCACGTCCCGTGGCTTCGCGGGTCAGATCACTGATTGGTACGAATGGCACTTCTCTGTCAGCTCCAGCAACGCCTGTCACCCCAGGATGTGCTCCCCTGCCGGGCTGCAGCTTACAAGGCCGGCAACAGAGCAAGTGGGAAGACCTCTTCACATTCTGTACAAAGCTGGGAGCAAACTGAGTACATGAGAACCAAAAATCTCCGATAGCGCGAAGATTTTCAGACATGTTTAAGTGGTAATATATACACTGTGGCTCATTTTTTCTCTTAATACTTTGATACAGCTGTACTATTTCTTTCAACTCCCGAAGACAAATTACGGCATAAAAAAGACCACAAGGTTACATTTTATTTTTCTGGAAGCTGAGATAGTCACATTAATATATTATGAAGGTACTGTAACAAGTGCTAGTATTTTCATGATACACCACTTAGGGTCAGTAGAAAATACGTATCATTTGCAAATTCATTTTAGATACAGTGGAATAGCACAGCATGAGGTGTCTGTCACTTTTTAAATATGACAGATGTTATTTATACTACATGCTTCAACATTTCTTCTTTGGAGGTAAGAAGAGGCAGGAAGGTGCAGCAGAACTTGGTAGATGATCACACCGTATCTGCAAACGTTCAGAGGTGCTGTGGTGGTTCATCTGACAGCAAAGGCAAAGGTTGGGGTAATTATGGGGCTTGCTGATCCTGGAAACAAGCTGTGGAGGGATCACACTCACCTGGCCTATCACAGCAGGCCTTGAGGAAGCAGCTGAGGAGGGAAGTTATAAACAAGGGAGCAGTCCACTAGGGAGCCATGAGGTCTCTGATCTACAGGAGCATTATCTGAGGTTCTGTTCCAGGGCTGTTTTTCCCAGGGGTAAGTGCTGGTGTTGCTCTCTCTACAAGGGCAGATAGTGGCAATGAGCAGAGGTGCTTTGCAGGCCTGGGGAGGAGGGAGAAGGCTGGTGGTGGAGAGTGCTTTTATCTGTGCATGAATTCTGATGTTCTTAAGGGTGGCTCATGCTGGGACACGTGAGGTTCCTGTTTCTGCATCTTGCAGTCCTATAGCTGAGCTTGGGGTGAGATCTGAGCATTTCATGTCGCAGCAGACATGTGGCAATCTGTGGAATGGTAGGTGAACATTTGTGTTCGAGTACCAGCGCTGTTTGGGCATGGGTCCACTCTCTGTTGTCTAAAGCTTACTAATTTAAGATAAGGTCAGAAATGTCTCTTGTGGGAAAGGTTTCTTAAACTGTGAATTTCCTGGTGACTCTGTGAAGTGTTTGACAGAAGTAGAATAGCGATCCTTTAAAAGTGTGATAAACTCAGAAGGTAAATTCTATGATTTATGCTGACGCTATCTGGTTGGAAATCATTTCTGGTGGCAGATCAGAGCAGTGTGTTTGTGCAGCGTTAGTATGTAAATGTCATGATGGGATCTTACTTTGGAATATATGTCATGTCAAGCAAACAGGGAAAATATGTAAGGAGTGCAATTTATCATCCAGTTTCCAAATGATTCCCTATGTTTCAAGTTCAGTCATGGTGCTTGTGCGTGCTACATGTACCTTAAGATATTGTATAGTACTTTTTGTGAAGTTCCCTTGGAACTGTTAGTGATCTAGCAAACATAAGCCTTGAGGTTATGCTCTGTGTAGTGCTTCTTTGGCCTGTGCTTCCAGACTTAAGAGGACGATACAGGAGAAGCCAATTGTGAGCATAGGGTATTGCTTCTGCAGCCCTCTGTTCCAATGTGCTCAACATAGTTTTGGTTTTCAGCTGTTGATATTGTAACATCTTTATGTACCTTTCTGATGCTTTCTCTTTTTCTCCTTCAAAGCTGTGTTCACAAGATTCTGTTTATTTAGATAAGGGAAAAACATTGATAATTACTTTGTATAAAGTTGCAGATGCAGTCTATTGTCCCTAAGGCAGAAGTAAAGTGAAGATACCAACTTCATGGGGATCACCTTAGTAAGAGTTTCTTTTCCAGGTGCGTTTTAAGGTAGGTAGGGGCTACATCATTTGAGTTTCTGCTGGCTTCCAAAGCAATCTAGTGAAAGGTCACAGAATCACAGAATTGTAGAGGTTGGAAGGGACCTCTAGAGCTCATCGAGTCCAACCCCCTTGCCAAAGCAGCTCCCTAGCCCAGGTTGCACAGGTAGGCGTCCAGGTGGGTCTGGAACATCTCCAGAGAAGGAGATTCCACCACCTCTCTGTGCAGCCTGTGCCAGTGCTCCGTCACTGCACTGTGAAGAAGTTCCCATGCACGTTTGTGTGGAACATTCTGTGCATCAGTTTGTGGCCATTTCCCCTTGTCCTATCACCAAATAGGCGGGTCTGGAACGTCTTCAGAGAAGGAGACTCCACCAACTTTCTGTGCAGCCTGTGCCAGTGCTCCATCACTGCGCTGTGAAGAAGTTCCCATGCACATTTGTATGGAACATTCTGTGCATCAGTTTGTGGCCATTTCCCCTTGTTCTATCACCAAATACTGCAGAGAAGAGTCCGGCCTTGTCACATTTCAGTTGTTACCACCTTGAACTGGCAGGAAAGCGTGGCATTTCAAATGGACACTGATGTCAAGGCTGAGCACCTTACACACCTCTCCTGCTGGTGGGAAAACCTCAAAGGGGCTCATTATTGTCTTTGCTATCCAAATAAGGTGCTGAGCTCGAAAACCTTCAGATGTCATATAACATCATAGCGAAATCAAAATAATATTTAAACCTGTTAAGCACGCAATATTTGTCATTTCAGAAGGAAATAGAAGTGGATTTCCAATGACTGCTAAGGCTGGGGAATACTTTGGGAGAATCACTGCATATCTCTAAAACTGAGGTTAAAGAGAATGCAGCAAATACTGTAGCATACTTCAGTGCTGAAGAGGAATGGGAGTTGAGATAGCTACAAAAGGTTTTTCCATTGCATCACAGTTTTTTCTCTTTTAAAACAGTTTGTTACTTAAAAATAGGATGGTTGTAAACTGACAGCAAAACTGTGTGTTTATTGGCAGCTTCATATGGTGAGAGGTTGAACTGTATCTTTTTTTTTCCTCCACCAAATTCCATCAGTATTTAATCAAGCAAATTGCTGCAGAAGATAAAGAACAGGCTGGTAAGCCCGTGGTTTGTTCAGCAAAGGGAATCCTATGGCTTTTTCATGGAATGGTTATCATGTCTGTGACATTCTCGTGTTGCTTTTATTTTTTGTATGTCTATTATGACTCTGAAAGCTGAAAGAGAAAACCAGAACCTGCTTCAAATTTCAGATGCGTGGTAACTAATTACAGTACGCATAAGCTTAATGAAGAAGTGTCATTAGCTATAAAATATATTTACTCTAGAGTTTTCCCAGGTATGAGATGGAGAGGCCAAGCTGCTGAGGGCTGTTGCCAACTGGATTGTTCAGGCTGTGATTTTGTTAATTACTGTGTTTTCTATTTACATACCTACGAAGCAGAGATGATAAAATTTGCCTGTCCCTTAATTGCCTTGAGCTTTTAGCAAATATTTATTGGCTACCTGTAGACTTTCAGGCGATGAATAATTGAATTCACACGTCTTGTTAAACGTTTGGCAGAATTATATCTCTTTTGGCTTCAAGCAGCTTCCTCCTTCAAATCTGAGAACGCATTATTAGAACAGTTAAAATGTAGGACTCATATGCTTATGCTGATGAGAGCACGTAGATCTCATGTTAAGCTTTGTTCCGTCTTCCTCATTTAAGCTTATCCTTGGGCTTTGTTCCTTATCACCTGTTGGTACTCAAGAGTCCCTCTTGTATAAATGGGGGCTCTGCTGTTGGTTCCTCTAGAAATGGTATCAGGACCTTGATAGGTGCATGTAGTGTCTATGCTTCCTGGCTCGAGAAATAGGACTCTAAGCACATCTGAAGCTTGTCCTCTGGCTCTCTGCAGCATGCCTACTACTGCCTCATCAGCTGGCAGTTGAAGCTGTTTGGTACATTACAATGATCTTCTCATAAACTTGCTGGAAACAAAACCAGTAACCATGCAACAGGACTGACCAAACCACTCCCAGCCACCGGTACTTAATTACACCTGAATACAAATGGAAATACATCATATCCATAAAAGCACCTGATGAATTCATAATGAGCTGGTGCTGTCAACATCATAACACACTGTAATGCCAGAAAAGAGCTTACAGAGGCGACCAGAACTCTTGGTTTTTCAGGGACCGTGGGCACAATCAATACTACTGTACTATTTGCTGAAAACTATAATGATGCACTTCCTATGAAATTAAGCTCTGAGTACTTACCCCTGTGCTTTTAATCTCACTGAATAAGCAGATGAGGATGGAAAAGTGCAACCTGCAGCATCACATCCTGCCTGTCCCGTCACAAGTGACCAACCCCATTAGAAAATGCAGTCGAGTTTGTCTAGTCCAGCTTGAATCCGACAGATTACTTTAAAGCAGCTTAGAACTGCTTGTTCTGACCATTCAAAGGCCAACCACCACGGTTCTAATACCTTGGCTTTGTTTGTGGTCTGGTTTGTAGCTGAGTGGTATGACGAGCAGTCCAAAGAGAAACTGCAAATAAACGCCTCTGTCTGCTGGGTGGTGACCTTGCTAAATTACAGCAGGAATCCTGAGCATCTGTGCCGTGGCCTTCTCTCACTGCAGTATGATGGGAACATGCATTAGCTTTGGAGGATTGATCTCAACCCAACTGTCAGAGCAAGGACACTTCAATGAGAAAATTACTAATTCTCTACTCTGATTACGATGATTAATTCTATTACGTCAGCAGCCTTTGGCACAGCCAGTGACAGCAACAGATTTCATAGGGGGGGAAAAAACCTAATTCAGGAGCCAAGAACATTAAAGTGGAATTTTGTGCAGTTAAGCAGTGGTATTAACAAATTACACATGAGCAGCTGTAATTTAGATTTATTCAGGAAGGCACATTAATTCCTAAATCCTATATCAGACACTGCTATGACGTAGAATTATTTTGAGTTTGATATGTTAGCCAAGATAAAAAGGTGATTGTTTCCGGAATTGACCACTGGAAGATGGACTTGGACGTGGAATTTTTTGGAGCACGTGAAGCTGAGCACAAGCTCTACTGCAGGTGCTAGTTCCAGACTGGTAACTCCTGCTGGACTAGCAGGCATCCTACTTCCATCACCTCGACTTTGGTTATGCAAGACTAATCGAGACCCCCGTCAGGTATGGAATACGAGACAGGCAGGTCTTTGCTAGCATGTAAACCTAGCTGCCCTTGTTCTGAAGAGGACTTGGCTTTCAGGCACTGTATTAGCTGCTTTTCTCTCTGCTTCTGAAGGCAAGAGCATAAAATGAACTGATCAGGTCGCTCCCTCCCTAATGCAGTTTTTCTTTCAGTTGTCATAACCAAGTTGCCCTGTGTGCCAGTTTGTTTTTGTCCTGAACGCACTCCAGCTCATGTCTTTTATGCACATTTGGTATGAGGGCCAGATTCCTCAGTGCTGCTTTGTTAGGGAACACTCGTTTGGCAATCCTAACGTCATTAAAAACTATCCTCAATAGGATATGCTTTGTCAACCCACAACCCTTAGCTGTTTGAGTGAGGAAACTACAGAGAAAATACAAAAGCAGATCATTCTGCCATTGCTTCAGATAGATGACAGATGACGAGGACTGGGTCTTTTGCACTCAAGCATGGTATTTAGGAAACTGGAGTAATGCTTTTGATGGCTGCTTTTTTATCTTCCTGATCTGTCTGCTGTGAAAGTCACTATCTTCTCAGTGTTCCCCAGCAGCAGGAAACAAGAAGCTAGTGTGCTGACTTACAAATTAGGATCACTTCCAACACTTGTGCAAGCATCGCCACCTCAGCTCAGGTATGCTGATGGTTTGTCTTGTAGCAGTACATCTGCACAGAACCAAGGGCACTTGTGTTTTTACATTATCAATTTTGGAGCTAATGAGAAATTGTGCAGGCTTTAGTGGCACCAACACTTGTGTAGCAATAAAACTTAGTTATCCGGGGAGCACTTGTAATGATTTCAAATCACCCCACTGATTTCTGTCCCGTACTAAAAACTACCAGAAAGGTTATGTTCAAGTACATAGAGATTTGCCTTACCTACATAAACTAGGAAGTTATTTTAATTTCACTTTACTGTGTACAGCCTGTTCCCCAACTACTTAAGAGACAGCAATACTTAGAGACAACTTATTTAAGAATGCAGTTGAATTTTATTGTGGTGACTCCTCCCCCAGAAAGCAGTCTGCAGCCCAGCAATACACAGATTTTATGAAATCTGCTAACAAATACTGTAAAAATAACTTGATTTCCGATGAATAAATGGAAACAAGGCATTAAACCATTACACTCTGTATCTGAAAGACAACACCACTTCAGGTGGTTAGGGGAATAAAAATATTCCCCATATTTTCTCCCCCAAGTCCCAAACCCAGTAATGGTTTACACCAACAGATCTCACCTGGAGTTACTACAGATGTCCCAGACTTCACTATCAACCTCTGATATGTTAAGTACCTGACAGAGCTATCCTACTGGCATGTATGCAACTCAGCAATGACGCACCTGCTTGGTGCAACCTCTCAAAGGGTTTTAGCTCACTAGCTTACTAAAATTAATCTTCAGGCTCTTCATAATGTGCGTACCCACTAGTGTAAGTCCTCCCTAAACTCAAATTGCTGAAAACATCTGTGGTCTCTGTATCAGAATCCTTCCCTCCTTCATCGTCGTCGTCTTCATCATCTTCTGCTTCGTATTCATCGTATTCATCATCACGATCACCTGCATCTCCAGTCTTGCTGGAGGAGAGGTTCTTCCAGTAGGCATCATAACCTGAAGCTCCATCTGCATCTTCACCTCCAGTCTGGCGGCCAAACTTCAAAGAGCGTGCTGGAGGAAGAGGGAGAAAAGCCATCACACTCTCACCCTTCAACAGGGACTTGAGCAGAGTATCTGACATTTCTTGTTCACTGCTCAAACCTTTTTCTAAGCCTGACATTTTCAGACTAAATCCGTGCTCCACCAGAACCTTTCCACTACAGGCAGTCCCTCCTCGTGCAGCCATGTTTGTACAATGAATAACTGTCTCCAGAGTATGATGTAGGTTTTAGGATGCCTTCAGTACTATAGCTAAGACAAGTGGTAATTGGATGTGCTCTGCAGACATGGCACATATTCTGATTTATTAAAGTGTAGTTAAGAGTCCAATAGTTCAACGTCTGTCACCAAGTTGTGTTCGTTAGCCTGTTTTTAGTAGATTAAATAAAGGTGTAAGTGGGGACTGTAATTCTTCCATAGCTAAAATCTCAAACTAAACCAAAGCTTTTACTGTGTCAGAATTAATTAACCACTAAGAAAGACTCTGCTGCTCACTTCTAAAGCTATAAAACAATGTCACCCCAAGAACAGATGCCATCAAAGCCTTGTGAAACAGCTGAAATTAACCATATTTACTCGTTGTTCCCATGCAGAGAAGTAAACATTGGCAGTGCCTGTACAGCTCATTAGCTAGGCAAGCAGGCTTACTTGACATGCTCAGATCCTTTGTCTGCTGAGTTTCGTGGCCGCATTTAGGGCAGGGAGGCTCTTTTCCCTTTTCTTGCTTGAAAACCTTACTTCGCACGTGATCATCACAAAAACAAGCCTGCAGGGTGAGAAGACAATGAAAAGACTAAATGTTTTAATCACAGTAGCACATGGTTCAGCAAGAAGCGAGTGAAAATGTGTCAAACAGCAGCAGGCTTTTCTGGATGGGATTAAACTTTGAGCTTTTATCTGCAGTGAATGGGAAATCCGCATGCTATTTACAACGCTGAAGCACTGTGTTAAATGTAGTTTCACAGTTATCTGAGGAGAAGGTTGCATACAGGTGCTGATAAACAGATAGAAAAAGTAACATACTCAAGGACTGAATTACAGCGCTGCCCACAAGGGGTCTGGCAAACTTTGGTTTACCTTGGCAAGCTTAAATAAAATGCAATGGGAGATGATGTCAGAATGTAACTACGCAGTGACCCGAAGGCAAGAATTAGAGATTGAAATCTCATGTCTTGAGTACCAGGGTGCTAGTGAAGGTATATGGGGGGGTAAAACAATTTGAAAGGCAAAATCGATGCAACGGAGAGTAGAGGGAAAAAAAAAAATTGGAGGGCAAGAAAAACAAGAGCAGGTAACAAATCAGCAGCTGGAAAAATCTGGGCAATGCTGATGGTGAAGCAGGTGGGACCTTTTATGCAACGTGGCTTCTGACTGTGTAAAAAAAAAAAGTCTGGCTTTTAACAAATTAGTCTGTGCATGTGTAAAACTAGAGATAATATTTTTTAACCATGCTGCGGTGCTTGCTGGGTGGATCATCACTTGACTGTTGGAAAGAGTTTAATTGTCTTAGTTTTATGCAAGAACAGAATCTGTTCCAAAGACTTGGATTGTGCAAAGGTCCAAACACGGTACAGCCCCAATTTACACACAGAGCCAAAGAAAAGATGAGCTCAGCTGGTATGAGGGTGCACAACTGGCTTGTGGTAACAGGCAAACATAAGTAACGGCCCTGTTGAGCCAAATAAGCCTAACCTCAGGCTTTAGAAACAAATACCAAAGTATCAATATATTATTATTTTCTAATCACTCAGAGGAAGATGTGACCTTGGTAGCAGCCCCCGAGGCTGAGGAGAACAAGTCTAAAATTGTAACTACTTGCAGTCGTCTTTACCTTACAACGCAGGCATGAATGCTGCCCGAGCCTGTTACAGGAAACACCTGTTGGTGAAAACAATATGTTAAGCTCAGTACTTGGCAACTGCAGATCTGTGTTGTTTCTTTTAAAGCTCTGTAGAAAGAAGTATGTAATAATGTAAAAATTCAAGGCATTTATTTTTAATGCCTCTTGGAAACCTGAGTTGGTCTTTTTGCCATCCAGTATATATATATATTTTTTTATTTTTTTAACCCTACCTTACTAGGTTTTTCAAAAGTAAGCTTCCCTGTAGTAAAGCAATTTGACACAAAAAAGTGTAAGCTGGAGAAGGGAGAAACCATAGCCATTTCCTGATTTTTAGAGCATTTAAAGACAGAAGTTCCACATTCAGTTTGGTATGAAGGGGTTTTCTTTCTTTTTCTTGTCCCACAATGTCAAAAGGAGCACTAGCATGCTGCAGTCATTTAAACTATGCCACAGCAGCTTTTATCTCATTTAAAAGCAATGTGAGAACACTTAAGAGCTTAACTCCAAACCTAGAAGTTATTTGATATATTCTGCCTCATCTTCAAGAAATATACTTCATTGCATATGACTTTATACGAAAACCTACTTGTGCTAAAGAAGTACAGCTGGCACGTGAGCTGTGAAGAGCAGAATCAGTGCTCTCAAAATCTAACCTGTCGTGAAGCTTCAAACCGATTTCTTTTCTCCACTAGAGGGAGTACGCTGAAGGTAACCACGCAGGGATTGGTAGCAGCATGAAGCTGAGTGAATAGTTACTCCTCAAAAGCACTATTTTGTCTTGAGTCTCTGTGCAAGTACCTTCTCTGCTTTGCCTTACACTTAGGATAATGAAGCTTTTGTATCTGAAGTAATTAGTAATATGAGTTCTCCGTGTGAACGGAACAGAAGTAGGAGTCAGCACTCCGTGTTTAAAGACAGAATTGGAAACACTAATGCATATATACTTAAACATCTCTAGAGCATTCGTGCTTTAACAAAAACTTCTTGGTGTTGGAAAGTAGTTGAACTTTTTTCATAGCTAGAATGGGATTTAGGCAACAACAGTATGACCGTATTTAAAACATCACGTATTCTACAGAAGTTCAGGTTTCCATTTTGCCTCCATACAAAGATGGCACGCACTTTCCTCTAGTGGCATCAGCTACCTGGAAAAGGCACTGCAATGTACTTTGGAACACAGAGGAAGCAATTTGAGTCTGCTTAGTTTTTGAGAGTGGGGCCACAAACAAATAACTTACATTTGAACGTCTCTGCTTCCAAAACTTGGCAGCTGGCTTGATGTTCAAACTGATCATCTTCACAGAGGAAATTGTGGCAAAAAGAGCAGGCAAACATTCTGCCTCCTGGAAGATGGATCAAGGCAAAACAACCATTAACAGGCATAGGCACCAAGTTCTGCTCCACAAACAATTGAGGTAGTTGTGGTTTTTTTGTTTACTGTAGACCAGTTCTGCCCCGTCTAAGGCTCTAGCAGAAAGTTCTAAATTAGAGACTAGCATCTGCTATTACACTGAAAAACACCATGTTCCCTAAATATAAAACTAGTTTTTTTGTTGGTTTTTTTTTTTAATTTGACTGTGGCATTTGAGTTTATTTAAATTGTATCAGATTTTTTCTCATCCACTGTCCTTCTTTCCCACCCCCTCACCTCTGACGCACACTGAAATTACACTTGAAAGGATTCCACAAATGGTGATCAGTATGGTTTGCCAGGCAACCGGGAACCCAAATACTAGTGCTAGTGGAGATGAAAGGAGAGAGAACGGCACGCTGAGCATCAGATGCAGTACTTAACTATGAGAAGCATTCAGCTGATGGGACAATTAATGATATATACATTCCTGAGTTAAGCAGTATGTGTTCTTGGGCACGTTTACATTCCCCACTTCATAAAATCTGTTTTTAAAATGGGGAGAATGCCTTGCTTTGACCAAACCTACTAATCTAGAAGATCAAAAACGTTATGCTAGCATATAGGTACAATAATTTATATAACTGAGAGGAGAAGCATAACTATGATTTTTTCTTTAACTGTGAGCAACGTACCATGATCCCAGACACTTCTTTCACACTCAATGCATTCTGCATCTGCAAGAGGGCAGATGCATGCATGTGTGCTGAGGCACTTCCTCCCGTGGCACACCCAAGCTTCACAGAAATCACAGATTGCACCCTGCAATTACAGAAAGATAACATCTTGGGACTTGTACAATGTCCAGAGGGACTTATTTCAAATTCCTGAATGTATCTGACTACCCTTTCTCTCAGTGGGTTTATTCCAGGTGAACAAGACAGTATGAAACAATCAGTATCCAATCAAGCCCACTCCAGGGTTTATCTTTTTTTCTTTTAATTTGATGCTCATTTTTTTCAGGATGAAATAGGAAAAAGTGGTTATTTTTAATTCTCCTTTTCTGTTTTTATCTTTTAAAATCTCTATCTTAAATCTTATGCATGAAAGTTGTCTTCTAGCTAAAACCTGAGCACCATAAACGATAGCAATTTCCTGGCAAAAATGCAATTTAAAGAAACAGGCTATACATTCTTATAGCTGAAATCACTCATTCAGATGTTAAACCATGTTGTACTAGAGCATCAGATCCATGGACAGCAAAGATGAAATCACTCATAAGAAATACAAATAATGCATTTTAGTTAAAGTGCAAGATCGGAAGATCAGCTCTTCTAGTGTTTAAGAAGCCTCCTCAGCCCATAGGTAACAAACTACCAGCCAGGGTTTGCAGGAGCTGAATCTAGAAAGGAAAAATTAAGTTTTTCAGTAATGTAATGGTAAGGTGAGCCAAGCGTGGTATATGCTATCGCTGTGTAAACCTGTTTTACCTTGTTTTAGAAAGATTTGCACAGAGTAATATCAGAGTTGGAAAACAGCTGTCATCCTGTGTACATACCACCATCGCCAATCCAGTACTGTACACACCAGCATGTTTGATGACACAATCTGAAGACTTCATCATGCATTTGGTTTTTCCTGAACAACAAAAAGGTAGCAAATGATCAGAAGAAAAATACAGAAAAATAGAGTGCCCGTATCAAAACAGAAATTCCAGAAAACATCTGTACTTTCTTCTATATCCAGGTGAAAAATAATGCAAACAAATGTTTGCAACTTGTTAACCTCCCCATGTATTTCTCTTTGATCAAATGAATTACGGTCTGTTTTCAGCACCGGTGCTGAGATGAGGTACTGGGTTGTTTTGCTGTATGTTGTGAGGCAGGTTGAATATACTGGCAAGAAGTTCAAATGTCAAAATGAGATAATTAAGCTGTAGGTCGAGGAACAACACCTCAAAAAGTTGTATTTAACACTGCTGCTAGTCCCACCATAAATGTGGCATGGCTGAGGCTGAGGCTTTACCAAAAAATACA
The DNA here is from genome assembly GCA_013399175.1 of Odontophorus gujanensis. Classification (NCBI taxonomy): domain Eukaryota; kingdom Metazoa; phylum Chordata; class Aves; order Galliformes; family Odontophoridae; genus Odontophorus; species Odontophorus gujanensis. The sequence goes on along the minus strand of VXAB01010920.1, from coordinate 208,813 downwards.
TGTCCCTGATGATTTAATTACTAAGACGCTGAAGCTTGTCATGTATTTTGTTTTTTTTTTAAAACAAATAAGAGATGGCAAAATAATCTTTAATCGCAGGGCTTTAATCGCAAATCTTTAAATGCTGGGCTTGTACGGGAGCAAAAGCTGCAGTCTGCACTTCAGTGTCATTCTGACACAGGCAAGCAATTAGAGAGATGGCTTTCCCCTAAAGTAAGTAGTTTTACCAGGGAGATGCTCCTTCGGTATGTAGATATGTAGGCAAAAGTACCTGTAGCTAGCCAAAGTCAAAGTACTGGGATTTCATCACTGTTTTCAGCTGACCTGCCACAGACACCTTTGGTGTCCCTATTATCCCCTCCTCAGAGGGAATATTCCCTGCAGACCCATTTGTGAGTTCATAAAACTAATTTCTACTCTGCAAATGCAACTGAATCCCAGCATACAACATCAGCAGGGGGGTTTTGATGTAATAATGTCTCAGATACCAAATGGCACTGAGGAATGACCACCGGTGGTCTGATCTGGGCAGTATAATGTGGTGGGGATATTACTGGGTCTGGAGCAGTGCAACACAGCCGCTGTGCTCCCATCCTTCAGGGACTTCTCCAGGAAATATGACATTGGTTTATGGGGCATGTCACCAACACTTGATTAAGCACCAAAGAGTTCTAACGGTCTTTGTCTTGGCAAACCTTAGGGGACTCAGCATCATTTTGTGTTGATTAGGAATGCTTTTCCTTCAGAAACATGCTGCAGATTAAGATAAATTCAACACAGAGGAGTCAACTTCAGATTGTAAAATAGACAAAATGTTTTTAGTACTTCACAGCACTATGACAGAAGGAAGACTTATGAAGGATGACGCAGTGCCACTGCATGCACTCAGCCTGGCTTCCAGAAGTGCTCACTATCTGCAGGTCCCAACAAAGGCACTGCAAGCTGCAGATGTCAGCAGCTCTGAGTGTCAGAATACAAAATGGGCAAATTGTTTAATGGAGAATGGAAAATCTGCGAGGATACAGCGCAACAGTAAAACAAAAAAATGACCTCAAGGTACAAAATGATTATTAACCTCACCTTCAAGCGAGCTGCATAAATGGGTGTTTTAGCCTGATTCAGAACCCAGTTGTATCACTGAGTCCTTCTCATCAGATTTCAAAGCATCAGCCCTCTTGACACCGTCAGCTTACTATGCTACAAAACTATGTTGTTTTAATCGATACTGAAGTGATCAGCATTTATATCACCCCCAAAATGCAGGATTGATTGTGTCCTTTGGGCAGTCAGCTCTTTATAAGCTTTGTTCTCACTAGGAAACAGCACCCCTGTGTATACCTAGGGAAACATTCATATGTTCTCAGTCCCAAAAGGCAGTGAGTTCTTCTAAATATCAAATGTGGCAGACAAACCTACAGCCCAGACTTGCAAACCCTGAAGGGTAAGAGGTACGTTCACTACTCTGTGTGATTGAGCAAATATCCTCTTAAGGAGGCTATTCAAAACAGATTTAAAAGAACCTGCTCTAAAAATGACAAAAGTACTTGAAGACAAAGGAACCTTAACTGCAGAGAGTTCAAAGACACAGAAGAGTCTGAGAATAGCATGTTTTCCTTCATCATATCCACTTACCACACTGTGCACAAATGGGTAGTTTTTGAACAGAGTTGCAGAAGTAGCAAAAAGCTCTGTTCTTCTGTCGTCTAGGGACATGGAGGGGGAGGGAAAACAAATGACACGTTAAGACAAGACCTGTAAAATGCCTGAAAGTAATTAATGTTAAACTGTTAGTCTTCAGAAGAGGAAAAATGCTTACCTTTGGCACTTGTCACATTCCTAAAGAAAAGAAAAATACTGATAATTATTTTTATTCTAGGCAGAACATACACAACTCTGAGTTAAGTTCTAATTAGGAACCAAACTTTCTATGCAAGTGCTTCTACCTCTGATGCAAATGTAATCTTAAACGTTAAGGATGTTGTCCTAGTGGTACTATACATAGTTAACATACCATCACTTGTTTTACATCATTTAAAATCAAGCACTGTAATACAAAACAGTTTAGATTATTTTACCATTGAAGCATTACAAGGATGTTTGGCTAAATCTATGTTGGCTCTTGAAGCCCTTATCTGCTTCTCACGTTCTCGCCGGTTCTCAGCTTTCTTACGAGCGCCAGTCTTCTTTTTAGGCATTTTTCACTGTCTGTGGGACAGAAAAAGACACGTAATGAATGCACACAAAACTACACATGTAAATACACGGATGCATGACGTGCTCAGCCCTAAAACTGGATCTTGGAATTTCCATCTGTTAATTGTGTTTCATCTCCATTCATTTGCTTTCCTGGAAGATGTTCAAATGTAGAAAAAGGCTCCTATGAAGGATCATGTGATGATCTATGAATAATCTTGTGATCTGGAAAGGATTTTGCTGTCCTACACGCTGTGTTTAACTATCTTTGAAGTGTTTTGCCTTTGAAATAATGTGCTTTGTAGGATTGTTTGTGATGGGCACCTCCTTTTAGATTGCGTTATTGCCTGTTTAATAAGGACAATACTGAGCTCATCTTCACGTTTCTCTTCTCAAGCTCTCTATTTCAACCAGCTAAAAAACATTCTTCAGGTAAGTGAGTCATGGTTTGCCACAAAAATGCGAGGGGCAGACTTTATGGAAGCTCAGAAAGTAAAACGTAACTATTCTAGTTTTAAGAGCTCTGACAAAGCTCTTCACTGCTTGAAGTCTCCACCACTAATTTATAATTCGAGCACATTAGTAATAATGAAAACATGAGCATTCATTTCTCTAAAGATGCCACTGCTTCCCAAGAAGGGTTCATGCTAATTTAATTCCTCTGGTTCATCATGTGTCTATTTTAACAGTCCAGGAGGGAACCAATGCAAGGCAGTGGTGAGACTGTCAGTAAATTGATCAGAGCACTGCACTCTTGTCACCTCCACAATGAAGTCTACAGTGCTCAGAAATGCTTAATTTACTATGTGCTCCTAATAAATGAGGCCACTATTATCCCGACCTCATGAAATGGGCAACTGAGGGATTAAATGTGTAGTCTGACATTAGAATTTCTCTCGTCAATGCAGGCACTCAAGTTAGGCATTCTTTGTTCGGCTCAATCTTCATCACTTCTGCTGATTCAACTGTTGTGGTTGTCACATTCTGAACCAGATACAGGGTAAAAACAACGCGAATTAAGAGAAAACACACATTCCCCCAAAGCCAAGATTGGTACAACTGATGTGGCAAGGCAGTGAAAGGGGCAGCGGGGTACGTGCTTAGCAAGCATGGAAATAAAGCAGCTCAGGAAGTGGCAAGGACCTGTCCACTGACATACACACAAAGAAGAAAACAACACTGCCTTATTGTACATATTTGTAAAAGACACTCCCAAGACTACGGCAGAGGCATTTCTTTGTGCTGTAGCTACCAAACCATCCATGCTTACAGATGATGTGAGAACTTGGCCATCCCAAGCATTTAGCTCCAAGTTCCACTATAGCATCTGTGCTTTGAAAAACGGCCCTCTCCAGCAAGATGCCCCAACGTACCTTGCGTTGCACAACTAACCCACAATTCCTGCTCTCCCCAGCTTCGTTCCTACCTCCAAGCTGACGTGTAGGCATGCATGCCGGCAGCTGCAAGGACAGCAACAGCATCGACAGGCAGTGAACTGCAGCAGCTTAAACTTAAAAGAAAAATTAGCATCCCTTTTCAAAAGGCCTTAGCTTTTCCGAACAAAGAAACACATCGTCCTGACCAAAAATAAAAATCTGATTCGGACAGTACGCATAAACCAGCCTGCTCGCTCTGCAGCATTCTGCACCACATTTAAGCGTCTTACTGTCCAAATTGTAATGCTAAGCTGCCTGCTGGCAAGTACTGTAAAGCGTGACGCTGCTGACCTCGCTTCCGAGGCGCCGA
>VXAB01010920.1:130888-204770 GCA_013399175.1 Odontophorus gujanensis | reverse complement strand
AACCGAGCCGAACCGAACCTTGCCACACTCCGCCCGCCCACCCAGCCCCGACGGCGGCGCGGAAGCCGGAAGCGGTGCGCTGCCCGGGCGGCCCGCGCGGCGAGGCGGCAAGGTTCCGTCCGGCGGCCGCCTCCCTCCTTCCTTCACTGCCTGTACGGGTTTGCTGCCCGCCTTTTCCTGCGCTCAGTGAGCGTTATGAGGCGAAGGCGTTGATACGTAGGAACTCAACGGCAAAGTTTTGTTACTTCTTTGTTAGGTATTTATTAGCAGCGCTGGGGACGTTCCCGTCATTAACATACGCGCGCCTATCTCAGGGAGTGATGTGTGAGGTTTTGCCTTCTGTTTTGTGATCTCTTCTGCCGTCTAGCATCCTTTTAAGCATCGCAACAGCCCATCCGACAGCCTCTTACTTCATTCAGTGGTCTTCCTCAATCGCCCTCTGGGCGATGAACTTTCTTCGTCGATATGTGCTCAGTAGGAGAATACACATTATAAGCAATTGATAGGTATCAAAATCATAACATTTGCTCACTTGGCCATCATTTCTGAACATCTGCTCTTCCTTGGATGGAGATAAGTTTGGCAACCTGTCTTTTAATGGTACATGCTGGGGTGGAGGAGGATAAGGGGCTGGAATAAGCTGCCCAGAGGGGCTGTGGATGCCTCTGTCTCTGGAGGTGTCGAAGTCCAGGCTGGATGAGGCCCTGGGCAGCCTGGTCTGGTACCAGATCTGGAAGTTGGCAGCCCTGCCTATGATGGGGGAGTTGGAACTTGATGATCCTTGGGGTCCCGTCCAACCCAGACCATTCTATAATAAAGAGAACAGGGAGGAGTATCTTGATGTCTGCCTATTGCATCCCAAACCTATTCCTGGTGTGAGACAGTTTTGCCTTGCGTGGAGGCCCTGGCTTCTTTTGATGTTTGATAAGCCGAGTCCAGTTGTCTCATTGTTGTGTTTCTTTTGATGAAGGTCTCCTGTTAAAAAAGAATAGCCTTGCAACATGCTTTCTAACCTACAGTGCAACATCTGTAACTATTCAGAACATCTAAAAGCTGTTACAGTTTTGCTAGCAAGAACTAATCGCATAGTACAACAATCCAACTGCTATATTTCTAAAAGCATGCTACTAAAATATACTGCGTGTTTACTTCAAAACACTTAACTCCTCATCATAAGTGACAAATGGCAGAAGTAGAAACGAAGGTTGCAAGGATGTATTTGATTCCTTTTAATACTATGAGTTCTTTGAGCATTTTGCCTAGAAAACCCTATGTGGAAACCATTAGATGAAGTATCAGTTATTTAAATGAAGATGAGTGGAAGGCTCACAGAGCAGTCGCAATGCAATATGATTCACGGTCTTTTGCTTCAGATGGGAAGGATATGTTATATATTTTGATATAGGCAGGCTTAGCAGTAGGGATCAATTAAGTGGAAAAATAGGGAGAAAGTAAGTGCTTGAAGACCACCAGAGGCCACTGCCACATGTGCACAGAGGGACATGAGGATATATTAACAAGTTCTTGGAAACAAAATGAGTTTGTATGCCAATGTACTGCGTACGTATATCTTAGCTGTTGAAATGGAGAACTTGAACTCTGAGACTGAGCGCTTGATTTGTCAAGTTGCCCAGTACATGCAATAAGGAATAAAGGAATCCAGCTTTCTAACCCCACACTGGAGTTAGAGAGGTTTTTTTTCCCAGATTTTGGATGACAATTTCATGCACGTTTATCATAGCACGCATTTTTCTTTCTAGTGTGCTTTAACCACTCATTCCAGTGTGCTAGTTGTGTTGCTCCACATTGTGCTGGTTGTGCCTTTCCTACTGAAAGGTGGTTGCTGGTTTTGTGTGTGGTTTTGGCTTAAAGAGGGAGGCAGGGATTTAGTGGGCACCGCTGCTTTTCCAGCAAGGCTTTTGTAACTTCAGTGAGTCAGGGCTGTGTCTCCCCCAGCAGTTTCTTTGCTTGTTGTTCTTTTCCTGCCAGATGGTTCACAACAGGTTATTGGGGTGCATGAGAAAATGCATGATTACTTCAGATAAAAATTCACTGAACATTTCTAAGAAGTCATGAGAGGTAATTTTTCAATATTCCGTAACTATAGCTACATACTTTTTAATTAACAACCAAAGAAAATGTGATCTTTTGCAGGACCTTAGAGCTTTTAGTGTCATTCTCGCTTGTCTTAAGGAATGCCCTTCATTCTTAATATTTTATTCTGGTTGTGACCATCTGTTTTAGGCACCCAGGAATGCAAGACCACAATGGGGATAACTGATATAGCATTGGAGGGGATGGGAAAGATAAACAGAAGGTTTTAATCTCTTTTAGAATAATTATCTTGGGCAGCTAACTTGCTTTCATGAATGAATGGTGCTGCTAAAGAAATGACTTGCAGATATATCCATAGAAATTATCACTATCTTCCCATTTGAGTGCCGTTTTTACATGAAAAGATGGGACAAAAGGAGGTATGCTGCCACTAGAATCTAGAATTTCTGTGTTTAACCTCGTGACTTAAATGGCGTATGAGCAGGGCTTGTGATAATCTTGCGGTACCGTATCTCCTAGATGATGTTCCGCAGAGCACCCTCTAGATGGCAGGAGTCACTTCGCCCGTGAACGGCGAAACGTGTTGAGTTCAGAACAGCCAGAGGCGGCCCAGGGCTGTAACACGAACGAATAAGAGGAAAATTAGATGATGATAGCTAATTTAGAGCTTACACGATTTCCATTAGCAAGACCAGACGACTGTCTGGGACATTTGCACGTAATGAAATAATATGCAAGAATACTGCAGCCTATTGCTTTTTCAAAGACACGCGTGGAAAACAGTGGGAGTCACCCCTGCTTTTAGAGGTATTTGTAGTGACTTCTGTAAGAGAAGCTGTGGAAGGAGGGCATGTGTCTCTCCGAACTGAGCATCATCATTCCTCATCACCTCGCTGAGTCGGAATATGTAGTTACAGCTGAATTTCATACAATCCCTTTCCATCTTGCTCTCCTCTTCACTCATCTTTCGGAGCTGTGTAGTGATGCAGTAGTACCATGGATTACATACTGACTGTTGGTTGGACATATCTTGTTAGGCAATAAATTCATGAACAGCTTAAGCTGGAATAATTCAGAAAAAAAACGAAAAAAAACGAAAAAAAGAAAAAATGTGTTGGGCATTGTTGACTGGGTGAAGGTGGGAGTTGTTTTTCCAGTGACAACGTTGAGTGGTATCGCTGCAGCACGTAGCATCTTCAACATTGCCCTTCTCAGCCCTGCACTGCTCATCCTGTAGGATTTCTTTCTTTCCAGCGATGGCTGCTTTGGAGGATGGGCACTTATTTATTGGATAAGCTACTCAAGGAATAACAAAGGGTTCGTGCCATTTCACTTCCAGTACTGAAAATTATTAAGATCAGGTAGGAAAATGAGGACATTAAGTGCACGTACAGCCTGTGTCAGAGAGGCAGTATTCTGGGAGAAATAGGACCTTTGTCTGCAGTGACGCTGTGCTGTGGCTAGGTGAGTATGAAAGATTCTTACTTTCTTTTGCTGCAATTTCTTAGTCCCTTTAAACATACAGTAAAGCATCTTAGCTATCAACTTGAAATAAACACTGAGCTGAATTGCTGTAATATACTTCTACTTTAATGCATTGTGTTTTCTTTTACTCTAAATAACACACTTGTTCTGATCTAATTAAGCCTCTATTACCTAACTACCTATTACCATAATTATCTTCATTATTACAGTGTCTGCTCACAGCGTTCAATATGTTTACCTCCCTGGGGGTTACATTGTAAAATGGGCGCAGCTTATACCTTTCTAACTGACCTTTCAAGCATCATACATCACATTTAATTTGTTTTTAAATCCTGGCCTCGCAGCAACTGACCTTAAAAGTCATATCAATCTTTGTTTGATGTAAGATAATTTCATCCTTGCTGATTTCACAATGTAAAGAAAAGGGAGACAAAGAAAAGAACTTTGGCAAGAATCTTTATTGATGAATGGGCAGGTCCAAATAGAATATTTTAAAAATGGTCTTCTTTGGTGTTGGAAAGATATTTTTTGTCTGTTCCAGTCCTCTTAGCCCTGCAAAATGATTCTCTATGAAATCTTCTAAGAGGTTGTTTTGTCTACTAAATGTGAAATCTATTGTATGGGAACTGTTGAGTCATGGCCTTAACCTCTGATTGATCACCTGAGGTGAGCAGTGAGTCAGCTGCAGGAGCACAGGTGAAGGCAATTTACCTGTGTGACCAGAAGGGATGGAGTTGGGCTCCACCTCTCCCAGACCCCATTTAAGGGCTGACCGCCCCTGGGGAAGGATCTCTTTCTGGAGTTTGCTCCTTTAGAGTTTCCTACTGCAAGCCTAGGACGTGAGTGAGCATTTTCCTTTATTTTGATTGTCTCTTCTCCATCATGGTAATCTTTCTAACTGTATCTCTGTAAAGTATCTCCACTTCAATGTTATTTACCATTATTCATTCAGTTAACCATACATTTATCAAAAGGAAAAAAAAAAATACAGAGGAAATTTGCTGTTAAATGAGAAGAGTCTTAGTTCAGGAAGCCCTCTTAGCTGTCACTTGGTTATTAAAATCTATTCATCTTTCCTACGATAGCCAGCTTGTGCCTCTTCACATTGCTCCAATTACTTCAGCAAACAACTGTATAACATTTTATCACAGTGATTCATTGATTTTTTTGTTTGTTTGTTAAGGTGGAAGTCAGTTGTTGGGATTTCTAGAAAGCATTTAATGTGTTAATTAACATGTTAATTATCATAGGTTAAGTTTGGGGGGGAGGGAGCGGTGCTGTACTGATAGATTAATCATTTTTCTAACAGAAGTAGTAAGCAATAATCATTTGTGTTTGAGTATGAACTTGTTGGCTTGTAGCAAGTGGTGACTAGGATTGTTTCTCCATGATGAGATTGTGATGACATAAATAATCTTGTTTCTCTTCCATCTGACACCATCAAGAGAGTGGCACGTGGTGATGAATTTTCTGCATGTGTGAAAGTAGGAGGCTTTGTGAGCGAAGAACAGGAGGGAAATATCTGTTGACAGAGATAAAGTAGGAGCACCTCTGTGATAGAAATGGGGGAGGTAAAAACAAAAACAAAAAAATCAAGGTCTGACTGGATGACTAACAAAAAGAATTTCTCTTACAGTGCTGGAGGCTTGTCAGGTGGAAACGACAGAGGGGAATGAAAAATGTGAATATTTTAATTGGTCGCAGAAGATGAGATTAATTCACCTAACTTCAGCCTTGTAATGATGAGCTCACCAGTCGGAGTTTGTTGCTTGGCCTCTCCATCTGATCAATGGAGAGGGATGGGCACCCAAAGAAGGTCTGTCATTTCTCTTGGGACAGGGTGATCTTTCTTTTCAGACAGCTGAAGCTATGAAAACTTCCCGGCGTGCCTATGGGCTGTTGTTACCAGGGGAATTATGATCCTAGGGTGTTCTGAAGGTGGTGTTCCTAATAGAGTTAGAGGAGAGTTAGCAGCATCAGAAAGGTCTTACAAGACATTATCTAGAATATTTAGTACTGTTATTTAACCCAAGACTTTCTGTATGTCTTACACTATGTGCGTGGAGTAGTTGGCATCAATTAATCCTTTTCCACGAAGCAAAATTAATACAGTCATGGGGAAGGAAACTTTGCTAAGATGATCAGGAAACTAAGAAGCCCCTCACCTAGGAGAAGGCTAAAACATGTCACATACCTGGCAAAATGAAAGGCCAGCTCAGGGATAGGGTGGTTTTCAATCAGTGTGTGAAGCGAGGGGGCAAGGAGAAAACCTTATCTGTTACAAAAGGAAACAGATATGGAACTTTACAGACCAAACAGTATGAGAGAGAGAATGACAGTGGGAGAGTGTTAAGATTCAAGGGCTGTAGTTTGTGGTGTATGAATAGAGGTGAGGTTGTTTTCCCTGGAGAAGGGAAGGCTGAAAAGATTTCATGGAAGCCTTCAAGGACCTGAGGAGGAATTATAGGAAAGACAGAGGCTCTTCTCCAGGGTGAGCAGTGAAAGTATGAGAGTCAACCGTCACAGGCAGCAGCAGCAAGTGGAACCACAAACGGTATATGGAACCACTTTGTTCAGTGTTGGTGGTTATGCAATGGAAAATCTGTGCTGCAGCCTCATACAGTGATGACAAGAAACTCTCTTCTAATTTAGGGAGAACATTAGTAAAGTAGTGCAATAAATTAGATTGGAAGGGACCTCTGGAGCTCACCCACTCAATTCTCCTGCTGAAAATTTTCACATCAAATAAGGCTGCCTTGTTTAGCTGAATCTCAAATGTTTCCAAGAGTGGAGGTCGCACAACTGCTTTATCTAAGCTTAACACCCCTCCTTTGTAAGGACCCAGTGTCCACTGAAAAGGAGCATCTAAGGGACTTCAAAGGCAGTTGGGCTGTGGCCTAGATGAGGCAGAATATTTGTCATCTTTTTTCTGAAACATCTATGGTAGCTAATTCAGCATTTCAGCTGTTTCATGTTTTATTTCAGTTATTGAGTTTGCATGACATGTTCCCCTTTTGTATTGCTTCTTATCCAGACAGTAATTTTTCTCCTTTAATTATGGCTTTTTCTTGTTCAGTAGAGTTCAGTTGTAGAGATCTTATGCAAATATGAACTGAATGGTTTTCCTGTCTAATTACAGCTCCATTTAGAAGAGAGTAATATCAGTGGTATTGAGGACTGGCTGAATTAAATACTGAATATATTCACCTAATGAAAGCTGAAGGACAGATTGGGTTGTTTTCTTTATGGGATATAATGTGGATGATTTAACTGTTGGTTCATGGGACTGAAAGAGATCTCTTGAATCACCAGTTCAATTCTTGATACTGTAGGGGGCTCCCATCATTTCTTTTGCAGACTTCAAAAAGTTCCCTTATTGTTTCTTCACTGTGCTTTTCTGAAGCATTATGGATTTAAGGTTTTCTCTCAGCATCATGCTGATAACAGCTTCATGCCTCAATTCGTTACATAACGAGCTTTATATTTTAGGTGATGTAATACCTGAACTATAAACAAAATGTCTGAATGCAGGGAATTATGACAAAGGCTTAGAGCCTTTTCTAGACGTGGACATCAGCCCTCAGTATTTTGACTGATTTAAAACAGAAACTGTTTGGTTATGATCCACTCCCCTTAGCTGATGTTCTAACAGTAGTTTCTATTTATTCTCATTTATATTTTATGTACTAGAATTCATTCTAGTGCAGTATTGTAATAACGTTCTTTCAGTTATCAACGTAACATTTGAAGTTATCAAAACGTCACTATAGTCATGCCACCGATGTTCACTACACTTCTTATTTATACCTATTGTGAAGTAATGCATCTCCAGTTCTACCTTGAGCTAGAACCTATCAGCAGGTGATGTACTGTGAAATAAGTTTTCTTTTTATAGTAAATATTCCAAGTGTTTTTGTTTTGTTTTGTTTTTTTAAGCTGAGCAAGAGCATTTTTGGTGGAGCATAAGGGGGAATTATTTTATGCATGTAATATTGAAAACACAGGTGAAAAGCTGAAACAGTTATGTACCCAAGGTAAAACTAAAGAAGAGGGGGATGTATGGTGTATGGGAACTGCTGGATCGTGGCCGGAACCACTGACAGAGCACATGGAGGAAAGACCTGGTCAACCCTGGAGACACAGGTGAAGGCAATTCCTCATTTAAGGGCTGATTGCCACTGAAGCATGATCTATTGCTGGAGATTCCTCCTTTGTGGTGTTTTTTCTGTGAGCCTAGATCCTTGGAGACCGGTGAGTATTTCTCTTTTTTGTAACATCTTCTCATTGCACCAGTCCCACCGCTGTTACAAGGGGCAAGAGGAAATAAAAAAAAAAACATTCTGGATAGGCATCTAATTTCTATACCAGTTTCTCCTAGGTTATTGATCTGTTTGACAAGAGGAAGTTCTCTCTCTTTGCAGTGAACGCACGCCTGCTGTGCTGGTGGAAGCATCATCAAGGTGGATGAGGGGTTGTTTATTTTCTATTTCCTGCTGCTCTCACCTCAGAGGTCAGTCTAGGAGTCTGAACAAGTAGCAAGTGATGAAAAAAAAATATAAAACATTTTATTACGTTATGCTACTACTTATTCTGAAATTAATTATTGAAGCATGTATGAAAAGATTAGAGGTTTTCTTTACATGTTGGCATGCAAAAAAAATTAAGTTTATATATGTAGGACCACATCAAGTTGGGGGAGTCTGCTTGAGGGTAGGAAGGTGGAAGGTACTACAGAGGAACCTGGACTGCCTGGATCGCTGGGCTGAGGCCAATGGGATGAAGTTGAGCAAGAGCAAATGCTGTGTCCAGCACTTTGGCCATAACAAACCCAGGCAACATTACAGGCTTGGAGCAAAATAACTTTCCAGCTGCGTGGAGAAGAAGGATCTGGGGTGTTGGTTGACTGTCAGCTGAACGTAAGCCAGCAGTGTGCCGAGGTGGACTAGAAAGTGGATGGCATCCTGGCTTGTATCAGAAATAGCGCAGACAGAAGGAGTTAGGGAGATGATCCTCTTCCTCTTCTTTGTGCTGGTGAGGCTGCACCTGAAGTACCGCGTTCAGATTCGGGCCCCTTGCAATGTGAAAGACATGGAAGCCCTGGAGCGTGTTCAGAGAAGGGCAGCAAAGCTTGTGAAGGGTCTGGAGCACAGGTCTTATGAAAAGTGGGTGAGGAAGCTGGGGTTGTTCAGTCTGGAGGAGGCTCAGGGGAGACTTTATAGCTCTCTGCAACTGCCTGAAAGGTGGTTGTGGTGAGGTTGGGGTTGGCCTTGTCTCCTGGTTAACAGCAATAGGATGAGGGGTAATGGCCTCAAGCTGTACCGGGATCTCCAGGCTGGATGGTAGGAAGAATTTCGTCTCAGAAAGAGTGGTGAGGTCTTGGAACAGGCTGCCAGAGAGGTGGTGGAGTCAGGGTCCCAGGAAGTGTTTAACAAAAGGGTAGAGGTAGTATTTAGGGACATGGTTTAGTGAGCAATATTGGTCATAGGTGGGCAATTGGACTAAATGAACCTAGAGNTGATGTTCTAACAGTAGTTTCTATTTATTCTCATTTATATTTTATGTACTAGAATTCATTCTAGTGCAGTATTGTAATAACGTTCTTTCAGTTATCAACGTAACATTTGAAGTTATCAAAACGTCACTATAGTCATGCCACCGATGTTCACTGCACTTCTTATTTATACCTATTGTGAAGTAATGCATCTCCAGTTCTACCTTGAGCTAGAACCTATCAGCAGGTGATGTACTGTGAAATAAGTTTTCTTTTTATAGTAAATATTCCAAGTGTTTTTGTTTTGTTTTGTTTTTTTAAGCTGAGCAAGAGCATTTTTGGTGGAGCATAAGGGGGAATTATTTTATGTATGTAATATTGAAAACACAGGTGAAAAGCTGAAACGTTTTACCTTGGGTACATAACCTAAAGAAGAGGGGGATGTATGGTGTATGGGAACTGCTGGATCGTGGCCGGAACCACTGACAGAGCACATGGAGGAAAGACCTGGTCAACCCTGGAGACACAGGTGAAGGCAATTCCTCATTTAAGGGCTGATTGCCACTGAAGCATGATCTATTGCTGGAGATTCCTCCTTTGTGGTGTTTTTTCTGTGAGCCTAGATCCTTGGAGACCGGTGAGTATTTCTCTTTTTTGTAACATCTTCTCATTGCACCAGTCCCACCGCTGTTACAAGGGGCAAGAGGAAATAAAAAAAAAAACATTCTGGATAGGCATCTAATTTCTATACCAGTTTCTCCTAGGTTATTGATCTGTTTGACAAGAGGAAGTTCTCTCTCTTTGCAGTGAACGCACGCCTGCTGTGCTGGTGGAAGCATCATCAAGGTGGATGAGGGGTTGTTTATTTTCTATTTCCTGCTGCTCTCACCTCAGAGGTCAGTCTAGGAGTCTGAACAAGTAGCAAGTGATGAAAAAAAAATATAAAACATTTTATTACGTTATGCTACTACTTATTCTGAAATTAATTATTGAAGCATGTATGAAAAGATTAGAGGTTTTCTTTACATGTTGGCATGCAAAAAAAATTAAGTTTATATATGTAGGACCACATCAAGTTGGGGGAGTCTGCTTGAGGGTAGGAAGGTGGAAGGTACTACAGAGGAACCTGGACTGCCTGGATCGCTGGGCTGAGGCCAATGGGATGAAGTTGAGCAAGAGCAAATGCTGTGTCCAGCACTTTGGCCATAACAAACCCAGGCAACATTACAGGCTTGGAGCAAAATAACTTTCCAGCTGCGTGGAGAAGAAGGATCTGGGGTGTTGGTTGACTGTCAGCTGAACGTAAGCCAGCAGTGTGCCGAGGTGGACTAGAAAGTGGATGGCATCCTGGCTTGTATCAGAAATAGCGCAGACAGAAGGAGTTAGGGAGATGATCCTCTTCCTCTTCTTTGTGCTGGTGAGGCTGCACCTGAAGTACCGCGTTCAGATTCGGGCCCCTTGCAATGTGAAAGACATGGAAGCCCTGGAGCGTGTTCAGAGAAGGGCAGCAAAGCTTGTGAAGGGTCTGGAGCACAGGTCTTATGAAAAGTGGGTGAGGAAGCTGGGGTTGTTCAGTCTGGAGGAGGCTCAGGGGAGACTTTATAGCTCTCTGCAACTGCCTGAAAGGTGGTTGTGGTGAGGTTGGGGTTGGCCTTGTCTCCTGGTTAACAGCAATAGGATGAGGGGTAATGGCCTCAAGCTGTACCGGGATCTCCAGGCTGGATGGTAGGAAGAATTTCGTCTCAGAAAGAGTGGTGAGGTCTTGGAACAGGCTGCCAGAGAGGTGGTGGAGTCAGGGTCCCAGGAAGTGTTTAACAAAAGGGTAGAGGTAGTATTTAGGGACATGGTTTAGTGAGCAATATTGGTCATAGGTGGGCAATTGGACTAAATGAACCTAGAGGACCTTAGAGGTCTTTTCAAAACTTTAAAGATTTTATAAAAACAGTACAAGTTTAGTGTAACTGTCTTTCTTTCTCATTGTTCTTAATTCTTTATCTTATTGTTCCTTCTTTGTTTATTTCTCTAGAGCATTCCCATTTGTATTATTAGCCATCTGAAGTGAATTGTTATTTCCATTTGTATGGCGGTGGTTTCTTTCAAGTGTCTGCTTGGTGAAATTTATTTGCGTAGTGGTGGTCTTGTCACCAGTCAATTCATTTTAAATCTAATTAGTTTCAGAGAGCTCAGACCTTCTAAATGAGCACGCTTTTTCTAATGTGAAATCTATCTAAACCAGCCTAGAATGAATTGGAGTGCTGGCCTAGAAAGGAAAGGCTTCACAGCCCATTACCAGTCCCCTGAGCCATCTCATCCCCTTGACTGCCATGTAATGTTTGTTTAATAGAAAATTTCCATATGAAACAAAACAGAATAAAACCCAAAATGCAGAACAGCCGCTCCTTGACATCAAGACATTAAAATGTGATAGTAGTGAAAATGAGATCTTTTTTCATAAGTGCATTAGTGACCTTAGGGGAGCTCTCAGCAGGGAAATGCCACAGCGGTGAGAAAAAGCTCTGCTGGGAGATGGGGGTGGGTGAGGGTTTGGCAGCAGGGGCTGGGGTTGCTGGGGAGTTTTGTTTTCAGCTTCAAGGCCTGATGAGAACCTGAGAGGATTTGTGAAATAAGTGCTCTGGGTGCATGTTGCCCAGTATGGAAGGGCAGGAGTGTGCCACTGTGTGAGTTATCCCTATGCGTAAGTAAGCACGTCATTCTGTGAGCTGCTGAGGATTTTTATGCATGAGTGACTGTTTCTGTGCTTGAAGATGAATAAATAACATCCAGAGCCTACAGTCATTCTGAAAAGGTTTAATCAAGGTTATCAAATAGCTGGACTGTCAAGGAAAACATGGCTTGCTGCATTTATTCATGAAGCTTCGGGGACTGGAGTAAATTCAGTGTTCCAGCAGCTTCTCACAGATCTTTTAAAGTTCCAAGGAGGACAGCAACCCCTAGTTCAGAACCTTAAAAACATAAAATAGAAATGGCATCAGTTGTTTGAAAGGTGGCAGCGATGCGCCCTCTGTCTCCTGTGCACGCATCCCTCGTTGTGGGATGCTCTTAGCTCCACAGGCATCTCCATGGCCACTGGTTGTCTTGTCTAGCTTCACCCTGCACTGGGCCTTGTGATGCCCAGCCACTCGTGGGGTGGGGATTGCAATGCCTGGCAATGAGGACAGTGCATGTAGAATGTGAGTAGCAGCCTGCAAATATTTGCTGAAGGGTTCAAGAGTTTCAGAGCTCACTAGCTGAGCATGCATTAACATTATGCACCACCTAACTGCATTTTCATATAGCCCTGCTGAGTCTGACTCCTCCAACAAGGTACTCCCTGCCCCAGCGTCCCACTGCCCCTGCACTCATTGCAGTGTTTCCTTCTCTGTCTGGTACAGGCCTTCCCCAAAGGGGCTCTGCAGTCACCTGCTGCTTCCAAGGAAGCAGATGCTTGTGCGGTGAGCTTGCTGCAGGCTGAGCTTTGAGTACATGGACCTCTGCTGGGAACTCACTGGAAATTTCCTGAAATGCTGTTTGTTTCACCACAGGTGTCACAAAGTTGAGGAATGAGTCCAAGTTTGACCCTCCGGAGGCAAGGTACGAGTTTTGAAGTTTGACTCATTAGAGAATGGTGTCATTTTTTTTTTCCACTGATAATTAGGTAGCCACTTAAAGAGCAATGGGACAGCAGCCTGGAAGATTAAAAAAATATATGTTAATAATGATAAATTCTTCCCTTTCAGTAACCTCAGCCTGTAATTACATCAGACTTCCTCAGATTCAACTACAACAGCCTGGTGCTGATCTCATCCAAATGTTTAGGGGCTAGCAGATGGCAGTGTTTGCATCAGAGGTGAAGCTGGTATAAAATTTGCAGTCATTTTCTTACTGCTGATATTTTATCCTTGCTAGGTATGAAGGCACCCTAGAGGTTTACAGAGAACTCTGTGTGACAGAGCCCATCTATGAGCAAAGCTGGAGACAAAGTACTGAAATGAAAGCAGTTACTGAAAGCTGGTCTAATAATATCGGAAGAGAGCTTGCCACTCTGTCTTTGTTGTGCAGCTCTCTCTCTTGTGGAGCTGTTGTAGTTAACAGATAACATGTGGGAATATTGCAGGCATCTTTGGAAAAGAAGAACGCAGAGATAAATGCAGGTAAACATGAAATGCAATTATCCATCTTGGAAATGAGTTGCAACAGTTATTATTTTTTCTTTTTGCCTTTCCTTTTGGGAACGTTACAGAAACAGTCCTTCCACTTCCATTCTCTGATAGAAGATGGGACTCCTAGGCCTGATACGCATTAGCAGCACTCAAAAACTTCTGCTGGTTATTGACTGAAGGGTAACACTGCCCGCTCGGTCACTGACAGGGCTGTGAGGTCTGTTCCCTAGCAGGCTTGTTGGCAGATGATCAATGAGAGAAAATTCTCAGGCAGTCCAGGGTAATGTGTGTGTGTGTGTCCTGTTTCGACTGGCAGACAGGGATTTCTCCTCCTCTGGGGCATGTGGTAGAGGTCTGCTCTGGCTGGGCAGCACCTGGATCTTGTGGTAACTCTGCCCAGCTAGGCTTGAAGCATCCTGCGTTCTGTCCTGAGCTGGCAGGACTTGGCTGTTGTCTTGATCCATTTCTGGTCATGGGTCTGTGGAAATATAACCATGCTCCAGCCCTCAGATGTACCTAGTGGGCAAGATTGCTTACGTGGCCTAAGGCTGGCACTCCTATCCCATTAGTCCACAGTTATGGAACTGCAGACTCGCAGAGTCGATAGGTTATCCTTTTTCTGTGTTTTCAGCTTCCTTTCTGTGTTTTTTCCAGCTTTGTTTCTATTTTCTATTACTTTTCCAGCTGTGTTTTCTATTGATGCTTTTGCATTTTTCGTGCCTTCTGTGCCTATCTCAGATGATGCTTGTAAACAGGAGGAAAAGTAAAATTGAAATTCTTACTTGAGAAATTCCAGTTGCTACGTAGTCATTAATTTATTTGCTTTCAAATATTAACTCAATAGATCTGAGTAAAGGAGGGCTGTGGAAGAGAGAGGGAGGAAAAGAAGGCCACTTAGCATGCCAGGCATGTGAGTGCTTCCGTAAGGAAGAGCTGTGTGAGAGAAGGGGGCAAGATATGCATTCCCCTGACATCTCAAGCAAGCAAATGTGCAAAGACCTCATCTGTGGGGAGCTATTATGCAGAGAAGATGAAGGCAGGAAATATGTTTTCCCTTTGTTTTGGAAGAGGTTGGATTAAATCTTTGCCACAAAAGGATGGGGCTTCCAACCCTTCCTGTTGCAGTGGCTCTGTGACATAGTATTTCTGAGCAACATGTAGCTCAAGTAGAAGGTACACCATTCAGAGCAGAGCTCAGTGCTCTGTTAGCAGTGGAGGGGGATGAGCACCCTTCTCACTTCAGACTCTGCCACTTTTCCTGTGCCTATAATATTTGATCATGCAAAGTTTGTGTGGTCAGCTTTCAGAGCGAAGGAGTCAAAAAGTGTAGCTGGATTTATCTAGCCATCCACAGTGAATCAGCAGACAGACCGGAGAAGCTGAAACAACAAACCAAATGCAGCTACAAAAAATGCTGTTCCTTTGGGTAGGATGTTTGGGATCAGATGCTGAAGGTGGCCTGAATCTATGGGCTGACAAATGTGGAGGTGGAGGGAAGTTCACTTGAATGCCAAACAAATCACGCTTTCGGATAGGACTTGGGAATAGAAAGGAGTCAAAATTCCATCAATTTTTCCGCATATCGTGAAGCGGATGGGGGATGTTGAGCTTTGAGCTATCTATGAGTGCCTGGTTTCACTACTGATTGCAGAGCTGCACTGTAGTCATCTGTCTGGCCAGAACTGATTTAGCAGAGCAGTGGAAGTTAATGTAGCTTTGTGATGTTCAAGTATTAATTAGCAGAATATCTGTGCATATGCATGAAATTGCTATAGTCATCAGTGTTCTCTTGATGGCAAGTGGAGATATGAAACACTACGCTAGAGCTAATATTTGATGTAAGAATTAAGAGAACTTCACCTTTTTGTAGTACGTTGAAATGTTCGTGGGGAATATTGCAAACAGTGTTGATTTAGTTAAACTGCAGGAAATAGCTGTAATAAGTTAGAAAGCTATAGATGCTGTTTATTTATGTTACATTGAGAGGAATGTGATAAAAAATTATTTTTTGGAGGAATAGATTCCAAGCAGTTGAGCAATAGACTGTAATTCATATGGTGTTAAAAATAAATAAATAAATTGAGCACCAAATTTCTATGTGAGGAGAAAAATCATCTATCTGATAGAGCCAGCGAGTGCATCACAGCTCTCATGCATTGATTGTGTAGAAATATGCTGGATATTTAATGCATTTTGTCTGTATTGCAAGTTAAGTGTGCAGCAGCAGTACGTTTATTTCTCCACAGTAATCTCTTTTTCCAATGTCACTTAACAGCAATACTGGTTAGAAAAAATGAGATGAGGGCTGTTGTGGATGAGATCTGAAATAAACATTGATTTTGGGATTATTTATTTAAAAATCATCTTTAAATGCAATGACAAAAACACTCTTCAGCTATAAATTTTGCAGGTAGTAATATATCCATGAAACTAATGAACTAGTTTTATTCCCGTGTGGGGTATCTGTGTGGCAAGCTATTAGTATCACAAGAAACTGTGTATTTTCATAGCTGCTCATGAGAGTAGCATGACACTTGTGCTAATTGAATGGTACTGGATTGATAGCTTTAATCTGTGATGAGGTTTCCATGGTGATATCACCAGATGAGAATATGGACACTGCAACTATTTCTTTGTGCTGATGTGGTTCTGAACAGCGTACTTAGCTGAGGATGGAATCTCAGCCTTACTGAAAATGAATGGGAGTTGAATGTTGATTTCAGTGAATTTGACACGGTCTCCATCATGCTTGGATTTGGAAACATACTCTGGACTCCAGAAACAAAATAAAAAATCATCAGACTTTGCTGACACTGTAACCCATTCCCAGGCTGACCATTTCTCTGCAATAAATAAGCTACGCACGCTATTTCCCTCATAGCTCAGACCCTTAATTTGTGCTTATTTGATTTCATTGCATAGGAGTCCGTAGAATGGATTTGATTCCTTTTTCGTAAAGGATCATAAAATATGGCAGATGGTTGCTTTTCAAAGAGCTTACAGCTGGATGCACGAGACCTTCTGAGAAGGAGTGAGGAAGAACTAGGTAAGAGGTTGCAGTCAGTGGTCGTAGCATCTTGATTGCCTTACCACATCAGGTTTGGTGTTCTGCCATTTTAGTGATTGCCATTGGGCTCAAGGAGGATTTTGAAGAAAGATGAAATTATTTGTACCTGTGAAGCGTGGGAGAAAGCATGGCAATGCTTTCTGAAAAAAGAGAGGGCAGCATGGGCATGGAGGTGGGTGAGGCTGCTGCAGTGGCGAACCTGAGAGTGAAGTGGGTGGCAACAGTTTGGTGTGACAGAAAATGGAGAGCTGGTAGAGAGAGAAAGAAAAGCCTGAAAAGGGTCTGTCTATAGTATCACCATCGACTTCTAACAGTACTGTCAATTGACCTAAGCGTGCCAAGATTGAATTTGCCAGGCCAAGAAAGCTGCTTAAAGAGAAAATGTGTGAGGCTTCTGTTAGGACATGAGATGGGTACAACTTTTTAGGTGCTAGTGTGGATAGGAGAGCCTGTAATTCTCAAACTATTATGCAAAATATCGTAGGCGAGATTGACATGTGATCAGGGTAATCTCTGGAAGGCTCAGATTCTAAAGCCGTTTTCAAACTTGTTTTTACCTCTTTGCTGGTGAGAGAGGCAGATATCAGGTAACAAAGTAGAGAGAGAAGCATTTCAGTAATATTTTAATGGCTGGACAAGGAGCGTAGTTACTTGTCAAGAGGTCTTAAGGAGGAGTATTATGAGCTGTGATCTTAAGAGTCATTTATTTTGGAGCATTAAGTAGATGCTTCTGCTGGCAGGAAATATATCCCGTAAGATCACCTTTTCTTTTACCTTAGGTGAAAGCTGAATGACAAGCGTATGAAAGGATACAAGAATGAAATTTAAGGAAATTGAGTAAAGATTTAGATTAGAGATAAAAGTATATCTTTTTCATAATCACTTGGGGCTTATTGCTCAAGCTTGTTAATTAATATGAAAAATAAAACAATCTGTTTTATGATTTACTTTTTATGTGAGGAAATCCAGTACATCCGTGTAGGCATCAATGTTTTTAGCACTGAACTGCCTGAAAACCGTTCTTATGGAGTAATGACGCCCTCTCGTGGTCATATGGTTACATTTCACATCCTGCTGAGGAATTTGTGACTTGGAGTTTGCACAAACCAAAAGTTACGACAGTGTGCTGGCCTACAGGAACGTACCATATTTTCACTCTTTATGCTGACTTAAATACAGAGACTGAAAACTCTGCGTTAGATGGTTGATGGAAAGCACTGGTATTCCTAAGATACTTTCTCTTATGTAAATAATCTAACTTACATTCACGTTGGCTTGTTTTTAATGATATTTTGTGATCAGTGTGTTCCCTTGAAGTTACGAAATTATCATCAATCGTATAAAAAGTTTGTTATTTAAGTTTAAGCTGTTTAGGTTCAACTATGGTCTGAAAGTTAAAGATCTTTTGTCTGACTTGAAATGGGAGTTAAGCCTTCAGTGCGTTTGAGGAAAGAAACTTTTGTAAAGCATTGAGATCGTTGCTAGAATTCCTTTCTACCTCTATTCTATGAACTGTGATGTGTAACCACTTCTCAGTGTCTGTGTACAGGCCTGAGTTAAGTAGTTTGTGTTGTTATGTGTTGCCAACTTTAATGTAACATCTGTATCTTCAAGATTGAGAAGAGAGTACGAAAAGTTCTGATCTCGGTATATTGGTGAAGGAGCACATCTAAACCTTGGAATAATCATGGAAATCGAGCCGTTGTTCAAAACATGGATGCAGGCTTTGTTGCCATTGGATCATTGTAACTGGGAACCAAATTCAGAGGCTGAACTGAGGTATTTGAAGGCATGTATTTTTGGTGGCTGATGCTAGCACAATGCAAAGATCTTAGCCCTCGGAATTTAAGGCAGTATAACATGAACTGGAAGCAACAAAGAGAAGATAAATCACCTCACATTGATTTATCATAGCGCTTTTTGTACCTTCCAGTGTGTTACCTTCTTTTATCCATAAAGAAGTTGGATGTTGTTCTGGATTGTATGGCTGCTAAATACATACGTTTTCAAGGTCCTGTGAATAAATCACCGTGTTGAGTATGAGGAAAAAAATAGAACGTCAGAAGAAAACAGTTTTCTTTCTGCACAAATCACTCTGCTACACATGAAGGATGGGAAAGAGAGCAGTGACATCTCCTCATCATTCAGGAACTATCTGGTATTGCAGCATACCAAGTATGTGTTTTGTCTATTTTTCACCTACAGTAGTGGCTGTGTCTCCAGGGCTCGTGGGCTCAGTGTTCTAGTGGTGTAACTCAGCCTGTTGTCCAAGTCTAATCATGGTCCACAGGACTTCTGCAGTCAGTAGCCCTCCAGCTCAGAAAAGCAGAGTAAAGCTGTGGTGATGTTACTTCTTGGAAGCTCACAGCTTACTTAAAAATGCTGTGAGGGAACAGATACTGGCCAAATCTCTGGCACTGGGCAAAGCAGCCTGAAGCAACCTATGTGAGCAGGCAGTTCTTCAGGGTAATGACCCACAGCCACAGAGCAGCTCTGAGGATGTCTGTAAAATACTTTTTTGCACAGAGGAACCACAAGGTACCACCTAATTGCCCTAAAAGATTTAAATGTTTATAGAGGAAGTGGAGCTTTTTTATGTTGTTGAATTTTTCCTTCTACTTTACAGTAGTGAGGGAAGATAAAGACAATTTCTCTTCAAAAAGAAGACACTCATCCAGAAGACCTTTCAGTAACGCATAAGGTGTCAATAAACAAAAGTTAAAGCAAGCAAACAAGATTAAGACATCAAAAAATGATGTAACATTGGCACAAAACTCACAAGTGTAGGTGTCTCTGAAAACTGCACACATACATAAATCACCTATGATCCTCTACCACTCTTAACACTGTTGAATAATTACTTTCAAGAATGTAATTTCTCTTCACGCCTCCAATGCAGAGCCCAAACTTCTCCCTGAGGTGAGGAGAAGCTTTGAAATTTCTCATTCCTCAGGTTGAAGAGGAGAGTGGTACTTTCTCTGACTATTTCGGAAATCCTAACAGACTGATGGGTTGAGGGCTTCCTGGTAAATCTTTCAAGACTCTTGTCTTGCAAGAACTTGCCTGAAGGCTTATTTATTTTTTCTATAAGCTGGACTGTGAAAGGCTTGATATTGGATGAATGATGTACGTCTCTGGATCTCTTCAGACTATTTGGAAGCAAGCATTCAGGTAGAAAATTTTCTGATCTTGTTGGCTTATATGTGTTGGACTCGTGAACTGGTAGCTGCATTCAATTACTAAACTGAACACTCTGTTTATCACAAAAACATTTGAGGCAGAGAAAGCAGAACAAGGCCATGCTACGCCTATGAAGGATCTCGGATACTTCTATAAATGCATGTTTTATGTTTATATTTGTTTTTGTCTTCTGCAACATCAGCAGAACAGCCTTACCACCTATTGGAGCATTTTGTTGTTTTTCTATAAGTGGGTTGGATAGTAAGAGGAAAACAGTTTATAACAGAAGTGTTTGCGTGTGTTCATGAGTAGCTTCAGACTCCACCAGTGAAATAGCACAATCTACTTTGGAAATCAAGTATTAGTTTCTGAAGTTTGAGAACTTTTCAAGTAGCAAGTTACATTTTTTTCTTAGATGTCGTGTAAGACATAGACCTAGGAGTGATATTTAGCATTAAAATCAGTATTAACAATTCAAATGTTAATAACATCATTAGTGTTGTAGAAAATTGGTGTTCATAATGGATTCTCTTACAGGAATCCTAATTAGACTTTGCAGTCTTCAACAAAAACAAACAAACCCATGACTCTAGAAAAACCTTTTCTTCTCCCAAGACAATGTTATAACAATGTTATAATGAACTGTTAAATTGACTTGTATGACAACAAAACTTTTAGCCTCTTTGCAAAAAGAGGCTTTTAGGCAAGATACAGACTAATGCATGTGCCAAATAAAGGTGCAGTGTCATAATGGGATTTGAGTTTTAACTCTGACAGACAAAAGGCAGCATTATTTCCAACTGCTGTGCTCAATTTTGTGTAACAAACAGAAAGATTAGAACTAGAACTCGATGAGCAAACTTCCTTGAACTTCTTATTTGCTAAAAGTGCTTATAAATCTTTCATCACTTCTTATCCTGCGTGGGCCATTTCTCTGTCATTCTAATTGTACTGATAAACAACCAATAAATGCATGAGATAAGAGGACATGATGCAACAGCTAGAGCTATTATCTAAAATCTAAATGCACCGACTCAGCTATTTGACTGTTGAATCCAGGACGCTCAGTTTTTGAAGGCAAGTCTTATAGGAGGAAATGTGTAAAGGGAAAGAGAAGTGGTAACAGCCCCGAACTAATAAAACCTATCTCAGTTCTATCAAATTTTAAATGACTTCTATTTGTACTTGTTTCTTTAACTGAGTGCAAAGCCTTTGCAGGAGAGATTGAGTAAGGAGTATCCTTTCATTAATTTTAAAGAAGGAAGCCATATAGAAAATTAAAAGAAGGAAAACAAACAAACAAAAGAGTAAAATTCTGGGTTTTCATCTTTTTTACATGCTTGGCCTCCTTAGAATTCAATGCGATTTTCGTTCGAGTCAGTGACAAAAAATACAATTTGTTAGTATCTATGTTTGAATATGTTGAATTTTCCTTTAAGAAGCAACAGCTCTTCTAAGAACCTTCTCAGCCCCAGATTTGAGTAGAAAGCAAACCACTGGCATAGGCAAGGACATCATAAAATATACTAAATGCAGTACAGCTGTGCAGCCTTCCAACCATAGCCTGTAAAACTGAAAATCTAGGCTTACTGCATGTAGAAAACTGTGACAGCACCATCTGGTGTCTTCCAGTAATATTAGTTCAGCTGTTTTTAGGGGAGGGACGTAGGGGAAAAAGGATCCTGTCAAGTTTTAAGTGAATTTTGGGTCGAAAAGGGCATCTCCTGGCTCATCTTATCCAAACTGCTATTGGATACCATCATTTAATAACTCCAATAACACTGGCCTTTATCCTAAATTGCTGTTTTCCATCCATTGCATCTAGCCCTCCAGATACAGTCGCTGTCCAGTGGTGCATCCTCTCTGGTTGCCAAGTGTTTAACTTTCTCTTGAAAAAAAAAAAAAAGTTCTTCATTCCCTCACTTTCCTATTCATCTTTTCTTTCATATTCTCCAGCTGTAAAATTCCTTTTATGCAGAACTACACAAACAGGTGGGTTTTCTTGGGGCCACATGCAAGCAGATTTGTATCCCCCATCACTTGGTGACACTGTCTGCTAATGTATTTTAGGGTAGATATTTTGATTTGTTTTTTTAAGTGGTATCTTTGTGACATTGACATCCTAATGAACCAATATCCCAACCAATGGGCAGAAACAGGTATTTTTAGTCTGTGAATTCATGACCTGGCATTACAAATTATTGAATTTCATCTCATCTCCCTCTCAGCCCAATCAATATGGTTATTCGGTATTTCACATAGGCCTTTCTCTCTATTGCCAATGGCACCTTATTTTATGTCATCGACATACTTCATTAGTGTTTTCCCATTTAGTTTGTGTGTGCTGTGGCCATTAATGATGATATTAAAGATGATCAATCTGAGAAGTCACCTTTGGAAAAACTCCATTAGTAACCTCGCACATCTTTTTCAGCACAGCATATTGATATTTTCCATTTGTATAAGTAACTATTTCCTCTAAATATCATTTTATTTTTCCCCACCAGTGACCTGTGCAGCTCTGTATAAAATAAGTTCAGCAGCAAGGTGTATTAGTAAGGGAAAATGCCCAGTTGGTTCAAATATATGCCTCCTAGAACTCATTTGAGACCAGGAATCTCTGCATATGTCTGAATTGTGCCAGAAAAACATCCCCACAGTTATCCTGGACCTGTCTGTAATTCGTTATTTCATTCAGACTCTTGTAGGTGGGAGCCTTGACCAACGGTAGCAGCTCAGTGTTACTGCCTATACACAATGGTGGCTATCTGAATCATAGCTACAACGTGCACACACAGCCTGTGCTGGCAATTAATAGCTTCATTTCAGAAACGGTGGAAGAATTTTAGTGGTGTCCTTTCAAAAGCTGTGCCTCCCACTAAAAAGATCTTTCGGTGTGACTATGCCACTCCAAACTCGTGGAGGAAACTTAGGAGGATGGGAAGGATTGTTTTTGAAAGGATCCGTATTATAAGTTACAGCTTTTTTAGGTTCTTTGCATTATTTCCCTTGGAAAATTACAAAAGCATGAGGAATGGGCACTATTTGGGGGCTCTCATTTGGGTGTGTGTTAAGAAATTCTGCATTTCACTCTGCATCTTCTGTTGGAACTAGAGCAGAGATTCCGAGGTACAGATATGAGCTTTATCCCAGAGAAGCTAAAAGCCATCTCTGATCAATCTGGCTGACCTTTCAAGGAAGAAGACTAAGGTACCTGGATCTAATGCACGTCACAGTAATCCTTGTCTCCTTGCCTGTGCTCTAGGTTATGGAAGATGTTAAGTTCCTAATTGTAGCTTATTACGTCCTGGAAAACCTTTTATCTATTTGGTTACCCATGCTCTGCTGTGAAACGAAGAGAAGAAGCCATAGTGTAAGGAATTGAAATCGAGAGGTTAGTGGCATAGTGCAGGAGGAACCAGGCAGCAGGAAGTACCAGCTGAGGGCTGACGCCTGGGCTGTGCTGCAGAGCTGGGACTGGGTTTTTGTCAGTTTGCATTTTTTCTGAGTGAAGTGTTTAAATGACACCCTTTGGAAGAGAGCAAGAAAAATAATCCAGTAGCTGGAGAAAGCTGACTTCCGATAGTTTTACACTGCAAAGGAAAAGCCAATATTGTGAGGACTGAGTAAACCTCTACATGAAATTAACGACCAGCAATAAAAGTGAGGAAAGTTTAAGGGAGCTCAGTGCTATCATGGAAGATAAAGAAATTGCACAAAGGAGACATGTTTCTTTCAAATGTTTTTATTTTTAAGAAGCTGTAACAGAAGAAGGAACAGGCAGAGTGGCATTCATCAGCTCCTGGATTCTTGTAGTTCACAAAAAAATGTCTGCAACAAAAGCAGACACTAAACAAATGTGATAAGACGTGGCAATTTTGCCTCTGGGACAGAAGAAGCACCGTCTCACTATGAAAACTTAATAAGGATCAGAAGAGATAAAGCTTGCTTCAACACTTTTCATAATTTTTAAATGAAAATGTCACTTTCCCCATAAATTCTCCTAAACCTTTCCTATGGCAACAGTGAGATTGTCTTCACTGGAACACACACACACACACACACACACACATTTTTTTTTTCCTGGAACTTTACTCTGAGTGTTTCTTTAGAGCATTAGAATTTTATCAGAGACTTAACATTAAACTGACTGAGGTAAATGAAACCAGAACTACAGTAGCAACTATAGTAATTCCAACAATGTTACGGAAGAATGAAGCAGTATTCAAATCTAAGGCAAGATTCTGTAATAAGTTCAGTAGCAAGCAATGTAGCTATTAGCATATGAATTGGAAGATGGATGGAATACTAACAGTGTCAATTAGGTCAGAAAAATACGTATACTCAATTAACTCTCTTAATGAGCAAATGTGTTGTTTTCTTTTATTGGAAGCACGGTATTTGCAGCACATGGGTGAGGCAATGGTATCACTTTACCCTTTGTGTGGTTTCCCAGTGTTCACATCTCTTCTGTTCTCCAGGTGTAAGCAAGACTCAATTTCAGTTTCATAGCAAGGGAAGAAGAAAGAACTCATTTTCCTGGGCACCTGCAGGGAGATCGTATTTCAGTCAACTTTTCCTGCTGGCCATCAGCATTAAAAAAGCCTTCAGGCTGCCTTACAGTTAGCCCTTACCCCAAGTCATTCTGCACCCACACCTGCTGGGGTCTCAGCCCTGTAAGGGGTCACCATGATGAAAGCAGGAGGAATGGAGCTGCCAACTGAAGCCTCCTAAATGGAGTGAGAGGAAGAATTCGCCTACGCTGGAGCGTGTATTTTCTGTAGTTTTGCTTTTGCCTGTATCCAGCTCAACACAGAATCACCAACACCTGGGAGCATCTAGGTCCCGTACTCAGTGAGGTATCCTATTTGCATGTTCTGCATTGCTTGCTGGAGGCACTTTCCATTAATACTAAAGGGTGACAGAGTGCCTAATTTAGGTGCCAACGCACCTTTCTAAATACACAGTGATGCCATCTTGGTCAAGGCCCAGACTTTCTTCTGCATTAAGATGTTTAAGTTCCAGGCAAATCCCCATTTCATCAAAATGTAGACAGCCTAACCTAACTTGAAACCATAGCCATTTTATCTCTCAGCAACAATTGTCCCAACAGGCTGAGACAGAGGTTCACAAAACTCCTAACGAAGGAGCCTAGAGATCTGGAGGAAATTCCTCTCACGGTCCCCAGTTCTGCTCCAGAGCAGTTGGTTGTTTTGATTTCCTGGAGTCATATTTTTGCACTGAGCTATGTGAAAGCATTTTGCTGCAACTTAGCTTTTCTCACCTGATTCTTTGAGCGTTACCCATGTAATGATAACATCACACATCATTGGATAGCCCACCTTTAACAAATCTGCTATGGCAACGGCTGTGTAACAGCACTGTCAGTTTCCTCTTAAAAACACAAACCATGCTTGCTTGGCAGGCTACTTCCCATTTAAACTAACCAAACCATCAAAAAAAAAAAGCACCCTTTCTGGCATCTACGCCACTAAGTTTTTCTATTTTGTTTTCCTTGGGGTTGGTTGGGCTACCTGTCCTGGTCTACCTCACTACCTGTTCTCCCTAATTTGGTTTTCTGAATCTTTTCAAGGAAACTGAGCACTCACTGTTTCAAGATGTTCTAGTTAGGCCAAGATTCTGGTCATTCTCTCCACTTCCCATCCACTCTTTCGGGATTCACGGGTGCTATTTTTCTGTTTTTGTTTTCTTGGAGTTTTCTTTTATGTTCTTAGTAGGTGCTACTTAATCTCCCTTTTACGAGTCAGTAATGTGGGGAACACGTCCTCCTTCTCTTTCCAGATATAAACCTGAAATATTTATCAATCATTTGTACGTTTTCTGCCTTCTCTTCTAATAGTACTTCTTACTTTCCCAAACATACAAATGCCTCATTGCCCCTAGCCCTGCCAACTGTGGATTTTCCTTGCTGGCTTAGCTTCCCTTATGAAATCTCAACACTTTTTAATTAATGTTGATTGCCTTCTACTTTCCTTTCTCAACATTAGTTTCATGTGGTAATTTTTAATTTGTTTCTCCAGGAATTGGCTTTCAAGCAAAGCTGTCCTTTTGCTTGTTGGTAGACCTACAGCTTTTTGGCAACCTAATACATTTCATTATAAATTTCTCTATTCCCACATTTGTACATTTTCCTCCCAAACTCAATTTTGCCAACACTGGGGAAATAACCTTTTCACCGTTGAGGCTGTCAGCAGAAGAAGGCGGCGGGGAGATCTTTGTAGATCTCATCTCAGCCAAAGGGTACAGCATTTCTCGTGTCGGGATTTAATAATGAGGTGGCTGGGGGAGGCAATATATGTTGAATCTTCCGAGATGTCCTTCTGCTACACTGAACGTACGTATGGAAACGCAGAATTTTTGCTGCTCGCTTGCACTGAGGTGGACAGAGCCAGTTGCTGTTTGACCTCGTTTTACGTTGACAGGCACTTACGTCTTGGCGTAACTCTTTTTGTCTATTTTGTATGTTTAAATCCACAAATCCACGCTTTCAGTGAGCCACGATTAAGCTCTTCTTTTGTGTCCCTCAAGTCCGGGTGTTTAGAAAGAGCCGCTCTGTCACTTCTGCAGGCGTCCGTTGCTTTAGGTGCCGTCTTCACCCCAGAAACACACCTGACTGTGGCACAGCCGCTCATCATTAGCACACACAGCTGCACGGGCAACCGCGGCGAGAGAGAGCAGTCGGGTCTGGATTATAAAACCTGCGCACGACCGCTTCAATCAGCGCAACTTCTGACGAGCCACGAGCCGTTCTCTCTGTGAGGGCTACGGTAACACTCGGCAGGCGCCCGGGCAAAACCGTAGGCGGGGAGATTTCTCAGTTTTGCCGTCCGCCCTACAGCATCCAGAAGAAGGGNGAGCCGGCAGATGAAGATGGCAATGTCTGTGATCCAAGCGTGCCGCAGCCTGGCTCTCTCAACATGGCTGCTGTCCTTTTGTTTCGTGCATCTGCTGTGCCTGGACTTCACCGTGGCCGAGAAGGAGGAGTGGTACACGGCCTTCGTTAACATCACCTACGCCGACCCGGCGGGAGGCAGCGCCGAGCTCCGCAGCGAGAAGAGCGAGTGCGGGCGTTACGGCGATCAGTCGCCCAAGCAGGACGCCCGAGGGCAGGTGGCCCTCTCGGCTTCGCCCGAGGACCGCCAAGCCTGCGATCCCGGCACCCGATTCAACGCTCCGGAGCCGGGCAAGAGCTGGGTGGCCCTCATCCCTGGGGGCAACTGCACCTACAAGGACAAGATCCGCCACGCCGCCGCCCAGAACGCCTCCGCCGTCGTCATTTACAACGTGGGCTCCAGCAACGCCAACGAGACCATCACCATGCCCTACGCAGGTGAGCTGCATTGCCCCGCTCCTCGTGGGCACACCCCGAGGGCCGGGCCCCGCTTCGCCCCAGCGTTGCGCGTGTAATGCTCCGGTGGCAAAAAGTTTGGGAGATGCCAAGTTTGAGGTTGGAGGAGGAACGGATGGAGCCGGAGTCCAGCGGCGTTTGGTTGTGGCCAGAGTGAGGATCCTCTGTCAGGTGCCATGAGGGAGCGGGTGTGATTGAGACCTTCCAGGGAGAAGCAGAGCGTCCGTGGTGTATGCATATCGGGGGGACGCGGTGACCGCTGTCTTGTCTGTGGTAGCATAGAAGCCGAGGGATCAGGCAGGAACGCTGAGTATCTGATTCGGTGAGAACGTGTGATGGTTTGTCTGTTTTTGACATCTGGGGGGGTTCGCTGTGCAGGAGAACCCTCAGATGGGGCAGCATCAGCACATGGGTGCTTGGCTCCGAACGGGCTTGTTGCCTAACAGGGCAGAAATCCATTTGTCAGGAACAGCGCAAACCTCTGCTTATTCCCGCGAACAAACTCACTGTGTTTGAAAAGGTTGAGGTTTTTAAACCAGTTCAGCAGACTTCTATTTAGGGACAGTGTTTTCTGCCAGGAGTCACTGCCCTTTTATACCACCAGCTTGTTCTGTGGGGACTGAAATGCCACCTATTATGAAATCTCTGTGTTTTGCATCCAGTAACTAATCGTCCCCAGCTGTTTTGTACCAGTTGAATCTTAGCAGAGTTGTGGGTAAATTGAAACATGGGAAGGCTGCAAAACAGGATATTATTCTAATGAGATTTTTCAAGTCCCTTGTTGAAGCAGCTAGCACGGATGTGTTGAAAAAGAATTTGTTACCTTATGAGCATTATGATCCTGCTGATACAGAAGTGATACTTTGAACCCCTCGTGTACCACCTCCTTAAGAGATTAGTTGGGCACATCAGTGTTTCTTTGGTGGAGTCTACGGAAGGTTTTCATCCTTATTTTCCACTAATTTTGCAAGCCAGGAAACTCCTCACCACCTGAACGTCTTAAAACCGTGCTTTATAAACTGCATAGTTTAGTAGTGGTCCAGATTGTACTCCTTCATATGTGAAGCATGTTGGATTATTTACTAAGCAGTATAATGGAGCAGGACCTTGGCATGCTCATACCCCCTTAAGGTACATCACGGGCTGGTTGAAAACTTGAAGCGTATCGCTTGTGCACGTCCAGTAAGTTTTTCTGAAACTGCCAACATGTTGGATCAATTAATGGTTTGCCTGTTCTTAAAGTGTGCACTAAGCTGTTTTTCCCCACAAATGGAGTTGCGTTAGGGAGCAGTGGGAGTAAAAAAATGTCTAACCTTTTACAATGGTAGAACTTTGTCTTGTTTTGAAGTCTACAGTGAAATAAGCAAGGGAACTTTCTTACTGAAAAGCAGCCTCTGCTTTCAAAAATCCAGCCACTGTATCACTTATCTTGGGGGCATCTTCTTTGATATCATATGACTGTTTGCAGTGTAGCCTGTGAGTCCTTTTTTCGAGTATGAATTGATGCCCAGCAGTTGCACTGTTGTGGAGGCTGAAGTGGGCATAGCAAATACGATCTAGACTTGTAGAACCTGATCAGACTCAAGGGCTTTGCTGGCTGTTTGTATGAGTCTGCCTTTGTTTTAGGGGTTGCTATTCTCTGAAGTTGGAAAAGCGACTGTTGATTTTAACTTAGAGAAAACCTGCCCTCTGCCTATGGTAGATCTCATGGATTTCAGTGCTGAAGTCTGCTGGGAAAGAAAGAAAAAAATTTAATATTGGACAAGCTAGCAGAGCTTAAGAGCTGTTTTTGCCTTTCCTCTTTTTTACCACCATTAGGCTGGGGCCAAGTGAATGTGTACAAGCTGTGTACGATTCTTTTTCTGACTTGATGTCTCTGATGTTTGCTTGGTCCTTGCCTGAATGATAGTGCAAGATTCCAGGGAAGAATGAATCAGATTCTTGGTTTCAGAGTTGAGCAGCATCTGCAGTGCTCTGCCCACGCCAAATTCTGGAGTGGGAAGAAGAAAATTTCATCCTGGAAAACACTTGGAGGTGGGAGGGGGACATGGGGTGTGTGTGAAATAGGACCTGAAAAGCAATTTAGGAGTTGAAATAAATGTTGGTTTTTTTTTTCTTTTCCTCTCTTTTGTCCTTCTGCAGATTTTTGAGTTTTCTTGCAAGTTTTAATAAACTCCTTCTATACAGAAAATGCTGTGTCCTGTTGAATAACAGTGTGGCTCCTGCCTTCATGGAAGAGCTGCTGGTCCTGCTAAGACAGATGCCTCTTTTCCCTTGTGTCCATCTTTCTCTTTTGTATGTTTTGCCTTCTTTCACTGTAATTTTCTTTTTTGTTGTTGTTTTGTTTTTGTTTCTCTCACTCCCACTCTTAATTCTTAATAGATCTGCTCCTATGCTTCACTCCCTCTCTTGACCACGTTAACCTGTTACTATTCTGTATCTCCTGCCAAAGATTAACTTCACTGCTGTTTTCAGTTATAATGAATCTTTCCTATAATGGTATTTCCTCATCTTAAAGCCTGTAGAAACTGTGGCAATATAGTTTTCAATTTGAAACATCCGTAGTTGTCCTTTCCCCCTTCCCACCCCCTCAAATGGAAACTAAGGTGGTATTATTTGTAAGCCTGCTGTGCAAATCTTGAGATATAGCTTTCCAGGCTCTGTTCTGTGCACCAGATGCAACAAACCAAGTGTCCTATTGGAACCAGTTTATTCTGTGTTTAAAGCTTTTGCTTTCTTGGAGCCTCTTCTTAGGTCACCACTTGCACGTTCAGAAGAATGTGGTGAAGTTGTGACATTTGTGCTCACAGGGACTGCAGAGCTCTGTGACGCTGATGCTAGGATGCACTTATCTTCTGCATCATAATCTATAGCCTGTGTGAATCAGTATCTGTATTGTTATTGGCTTAATAGATGGTATAGGAGCTTTGAGTCCAACTGTGCTTGCCTTTAGGCTAATCAGGTTTTGACCAAAAGAGGCACAAAAACATCTAGCATTTCTGCTTCAGATGTTTGAGGTTTTTTTTCCCCTCATATATCTATTTTGCTGATAACAGAGAGGTGATGTTCCTTTTCCTCCAGGAGAATAATCCATAATGTCATCCAGGGCTCTGACTGGCATTTTTTGTTACTCACAACATATTAGCTGTTACATAGGTTTGAAAAGTCTCTAGCAACTGTTTAATAACTCGCCATTAACTGGAAATATTCTCATTACCTGTCCTAGCAGATGTCCTCTGTGCTTTACAGAGACATTAAGTGTAAGTTTCCAAAGGTAATTCTAGATGGGAGCTTCCCTCTCTTCAGCTCTCATTTGCTATTGAGGGATCCTAGGTTAACCGTCCCTGGCTTGGTGCTAGGGTGGGATGTTAGCTGTGTAACTGGTGCAGAATTCGTGTGTGGGTAGAAGTCAAATCTCTGTTAATCAATACCATATGTAACATTCAGTTTGAATTCTGGAGTGCATCAGAGTACCTCGCTAAATTGATATGGTTATTATTTGAGGCAAATTTTATCCTAAGTACTTTGCACCACAAGCAGATGCAAGTGAGGCAGTTCTGCGTTCTCTCTATTCTGCTTTTCCAGCGTGTGCCATAGAAATTTTTAGTTGTATGCTGCATGTATGGCAGTCTGTTTTCAATGAGAACCAGATGCCTCACTGTTGTTTTTTATAATGGCATGTGCATACTGGCAGCAACTGGCAGCTATATCTTTGAGGCACGAATCTCCTGTGTGGTCTGAGATGATTGTGACTTCTTCCCTTCCTCCTTGGGCCTGAAGTGCAGCATGTTTTCTTCACCAGATGGCATGAAGAAGGCATGGCTATCCCACTGCAAAACCAGGTGGACCCCTCCACATGTAGCCCTCCATGCCCATTCACTTCAGTAATGGCTTCCATGCTTGTACTCGGAGTTTTGTTCCCTGATCAATGAGAAATCTTGCTTTTTACATGTTTTGGGATGTGATATTGTACTTTTGGGTTGGGACTCCTCTGTACAACTTGTACAGATATGCAAACTAAACGTTGAAGTTGAAGATTTCTCTATACAGACTTTATTGTGAGTACCTCATTTGTTCCTTTACTAAAACAATTGTTTCCTAAACTTTTGTTGTGTTCTAATAAGAAAAATGTGCTGATGGTATTCGCACTTAATTAATCTATGAATAAGCTTGAATGAGGGTTAGAGATTCGAGGCTTCCAGGCCCTACTGTAATTTTCTTCTGCTCAGGCACCCAGGATTTATCCCTAGCAGAACTGACCTAGTGGAGGAGGGGGTCAGAGATGTATGGATGTCTATCAGTCATGAAATCAGGGCATGGCTGAGGTGTGCTGCCAGCTGTAGGAACAAAGAGGAGCACCTGGATCTATCATGTAAACCTGGCTTTCAACAGCTCTTGTAAATCTGGTTCTTGATACTTATCAGAATTAGAGACTTGTAACACTACCCACTGAGTAGTTTTGCTAGTGAGTCTCGCTTCTGTCTGCTAGTTCTGTTGTGGTTCAGTGCTGGACCAGTGCTGAATTAGGAGGAGCTTTTGACTCTCTTGAGGGTGGAGAGGCCATACAAAGAGATGTTCTCAAATTAGAGGGCTGGGCAATCCTCAAGCACATGAAGTTTAACAAGGGCAAGTGCTGGATTCAGCACCTGGAATGGGGTAACCCTAGACCTATGTACAGACTGGAGGGTGGGAGGCTTGAGAGCAGCCTTGTGGAAAGGGATCTGGGAGCTCTGAGTGTTGGCAAGTTGGAACATGAGTCAACAGCGTGCCCCGGCAGCCAAAAGGTTTGACAACAGTCTGGGTTGTGTCATTTCTTCAGAAAGACCAAGTACTGAGGGCTTTTGTGGTTACCTCTAAGTTCCAAAGGATAAATCTGAGGGGACTAGACAGAGACTAGAGCAATGAAATAATCTCAGTGTCTGTTACTGTGTGTGTTGAATCTTGCAACTTCTCTGAACCTTACTGTTGGCTCGTATATCTCCTTCAGAGCCTGTTGCAGTTCTTGGAAAGACAGCAAGTCTGAGTCTGAGCTTTGATCAAGTAAGGTACAGCTTTCTCTATTAAGTGTTGAACTGTTGATTCACTGGAGATTGTGTTGATCCTACGCACTTAATGATTGCCGAAGCAGTTAGATTTCTGCATGCCCTTTGGTTATCTGCAGCATTCGTTCGCAGTGATTTTCATACAGTTGCTGTCTTCAGCTCTGCAGTGAAGTGACGCGGCAAGAAGCAAATCATCTTTAGGAATGAATCTATATCAGCATTGATTATAACCACTCTCGTTAATCTGAAGCATCTCCTTTTGGTCTATTGCCCTTGGTTTTGATCTTGATCAAGTGATGATTTGCCACGTTCATTAGGCATTTTGAGTTTAAAATGGAACTCATTAAGTTGGGTTATGAGGATATTGTGGCAGTCTGTGGCTGGTGTATTGCCTTCACTGAAGCTTGCTAATTCATGCCAATGCGTTTCTGTGCTGTCATCCTCCATGATACTTCACAGGGCACATGGCCACTTGGTGCAAAAGGGGAGAGAATCTGTAGTTTGTTCAGTGTTACCTCTTTAAGCATGTCTTTTCCTGCATAGAGAAGCAAACAGTTTCTAACCTTCTCATGTAAGCAAGGGACTGAAAGAACCCATTCTTTTGCCACAGTTAATTGATGGAACTCAGAGTGCATTGTCACGTGAGATCACTGAGTTTCAAGTGACTTCTGCTGTCTTGCACCATGAGCCAGGCTGATGAAGGGTCAGATCTTTATGAAGGGACAGCCCAGTGATATCTCTCCTTCCCAATAACTTCTGCATAGCAAACCTACACAGAAACAGCATTCATTTCAAGACAAGCTCCACTTCTGCCCTGTCAGTTACACTTGAGTACTCGTTACTTGATGACTTCTTTGAAAAAGTGAGAAAACAATGCAATCATTGACTCATAGAAATCAGATATGGAATGGTTTGAGTAGTCCATGTAATCAGTGACGTTACCGATGCAAGACTGTTCCCTGCAGTGTTACCATCTACTGCTGCCACGGTGCTCTTTGCTTATTGTGTTGCTAAAGAAGGAATGCATCAGAACCAAAGGCAGCTTATGTGACCAGTCATATAACGCTGAGATGAGAAGTAAAATATAGGAGGATATTAAGTAGCAAAACTGTATTTTGCAATAATATTTCGTTCTCATTCCTCATCCAACTTTTTGGAAGTTGAGGCATAGCAGCTTATAGGGTAAGGTATAGAGCCAGCTTGAACTGTTATCTAGCACAGCTTTGGGGAAGTACATGGCAAATCTATGAGGATAGAGGAGGTGTTTTGTAATTGGTTATGTCCAGGCAGGCTTACTCCACTGTTTCTTGATTGCACAGTGGGATGCAACTCAGAACTTCACTAGTGCTCAGTTATCTCTTCATTTCGTAGAACCGTAGGATCGTTTGATTTGGAAGAGACCCTTCAAGGTCATCTAATCTAACCCTCCCTGCAATGATCAGCTACATATAGGTTAGGCTACTCAGGGCCATTTCTGGGTATGGGGCATCCACCATCCTCCCTCTGGCCAACATGTTCCAGTGCTTCACTACACCTATTGTAATAAATAAACCCACAACTTAGATTCAATCTGAACCTCCCCTGTTTTAGTTTGAAACCCTTTCCCCTTGTTCTACCACAGCAAACCCTGCCTAAGAGTCCATCCCCCTCTTTCTTGTAGTCCCCCTTTAGATACCACAGGCCACCTCGGGGCCTTCTCTTCTTCCAGGCTGAACAGCCCTTGCCTGTTTTCATAGAGGAAGGTGTTCCATCCCTTGGATCATCTTTGTGTCTCTCCTCTGGACACACTCCAACAGGTCCTCATCTCTCCTGTACCGAAAGGTTGGAAATCACTGACTTAGGTAAACTTACCGGAAATAATGGCTTTCAGTTCAAAAATGGGTATGTGGAAACACCTCTTCTTGCATCAGTTCTAGTACACTGAGAAAAATTGTGAAGATTAGTTTGCCTGTGAAACAGTAATGCCGTGCAGCTGTGTATTTATTTATTTATTTACAAGAGAAGCTTAACAAGGGCATTATTTGTATTTTGGCTCCTCTTCAGTAAATCATCTGGGATAAACCTTAAAAAAAATTGAACTGAGGAGAACGGAAGGAAAGGATGAAAAGTCTAGCTTGTTAGTTTAACTCCTATTTCACGTGGAGATACAAAAAGCTAGCATCTTTGCTGTTGAAAGGTAAAATAGCTTCTTCAAATAATCGTTCCTTTTCCATTTCAAGAGTGACTAACAAATAACATCAATAAAATGAAGTGCCTGTTCATTTACTTCTGACACTATAATCATAGTGATATTCAATTACACTGCTAGACCTAAAAGTCTGTCAGAGTGCTTAGCTGTGTTTGTGTATGTGGTATTCCTTGCTGTAAATGAGAAAGGTAACTCATTTGTTTAAACTTCAAGTATTTTCAGCTTGAGATGAAAATGAAGGAAAAATGTTTGTTCTTTAGTTCCCAAGTATCAGAAATAATAACTAATCAATCATGTCTTCAATCCTTTATCATGAGAGAGGACTCCTGGCATTGGGTAGTGTGTCAATCTGAGACCATATAGTCAGTGAACTCAGAGCAAGGGTTGAGCAAAGAGGCAACACTGCTTTGCGTGGTAGGCAGTGGTACCAGTGCCCCATAACAGAGCAGTTCTCTGTATCCTTTCCTACCAAATCACCTCCCTGCTACTGATCTATTTGTCTGAGGACCATCATTTTTTGTCCCCAAACGATGGCTTAATAGTCTAAGGTACTATTTTTCCTTGTGATTTGTTTCGTAGCTTTAGTCTTTCTTCCTTTCAGTATGCTCACTGAATTGCCTTTTACTGTTCACATCTCTCCTAAAGCAAGCATCTCATTATTATTTTTTTTTTTGCAAGTCATTATAATCACATCTGACCAGATAATACTGTATTTTAAAGAGAATTAGGTATCACATCAATCTGCAGCTTCCATCTTTTATAGCTCACACGTCATTAAACCGTGCTCTTCCATTTACTGCTTGATCTTCCAGCCTCAGTCAAAATAACACGTTTTCCAGCACAGTGACTGCTATATTGTATTCTCTGTGTTTGGCATTACACAGCAACTCTGAGACCAGGCTCAAGAGCCTGGCAGATGGATTCATCTTCAGTTAACATACATGTCTCACCTCAAGATTACTGTAAAATGTGTAGACATCAGTTTAATTGTTTGGGTTGCCATACAATAAGATGCATTTGTTTCTTCTTTCTTTTGAATTGGTATGTGGAGCTCTTCAGCTTTTGCACCTGGTTGTTACTGTCATACTAGCAGAGTGATTCCAGAGCCTCACAATCAAAGCTGTGTCTAACAAGCCTTGCTCTAGAAGATGCCGTGGATCTTCCACTTATGCAAGAGTTCTGTATCGGTTCCTGATTAGATCTCTGTTTTACATACAGATCTTACATTAATATCTCTAGGTTTTACTACCTGCAGAGCTGGCTGAAATGTGAACTGTTCCATTTCGGTCTTTTCTGTTAAAAGATAGAAATGTATTTCTGCTTTTCCTTTGGCCTTTCAGCAGTTTCGGTCTTAGGGAACACTGAATCTCCCCCATGTTCCTAGGGCCTGTATGTGTTTATACTCAAACACTGAAACAGAACTGTCTGAAACTGTAGTCTCATTCATGATTGCTTCTTATACTTGTACAGGATGTGCTTTCCCCTCCTGTGCCTTTTTAAGCTCTTATAATGCGCTTGCTCTCTCCTAATTTTACCTGCCAGTATCATGTTCTTTGAGTGAGGCAGCTTTTGCAAGATTGTGTAGTCTCTGTGCCAGGTCTCTTATCTCTCTTTGTGTGTCCATGTGTTAGAAGCACCATCTGGCTGTCCCTGAAATCGGTACCTTTACTAAATACTATTTCAAGACTCTTCACTTATGGAATTTGAGGAGCTGAGCAAAATCCCTTATGTCTACATATCATACTGTCTTTTAAGTCTTTCTCACTTGCCTTATTTCCTCCTTCAATCTTCATTTTCTGCCTTTTTTTTTTTTGTATTTCTTTTAATTTCCCCTGTTCTAGTGAATCTTTTATCCTTTGCCTGCTCACTTATTTTTCCAACTTTTTTTTTTAATTTCTTCATTTATATATGTGTGTGTATGTATATATATATATGTAAACTTTTTACCTTTTTGTATTCTCCCCCCTCGCCCTCCAACACTGGGTTGATGCAAACAGCTGAAGGCTGTAAAGGAAAGCAGAAAAGGATTATGTGCTTTCAAGTTGCTTCTGCTTAGCTGTCTGCTGCTCAGGGTCGCCTGGAGGAGTGGGACACCAGCAGTCAGAAGTGTGGCAGTGCCTTTATCGATGGAAGGCTGCCAAGAAGACAGCACGTTTGCCATGCATGGAATGGCTTTGTGCTGAACACTCCTAAGACTTTTTCATGAACTCTTACAAGACTGAATTACAGACCCCCTCCACGTAAGAAGCAGCTCCTGCTCTTGCATTTGCAGAGAGCATTAAGTTTCTCTGCCGGCTGCTAGAAAAACTGACCAGGTGGTTTTTGTTTTTTTCCATCAAGATGTTTTTACTTTACAAGTTAAATGGACTTTCAGCATAAAATGTTTAGGAAGATTTTTGCTGTCCTGATATCTTAAAATTTGAAGTTTAAAGGAAGATTTCATTTTAGTAAATATTTAGTTTCTTAGGATTTCAGGTTTGGAAGCCTAAAACCCAAACCAGTTGGGTTTGGATACATTACATTTTAATCAACCTCTAACATTTTAGACTCTAGATCCTCTCTGGAGCACAGACCTCACTTTTTCCCAGCTCAAATATTACACTTCTTGGAGAATCAATACGTGCATTTTATTAGAAGAAATATTTGAATAAGCTGAACTCACATTTGCAAAGGTGCATTTCTCTTCCATGTGACAGAATGCCAATAACTTGGTCTTCCCACAGAGCAGTCCATTGGATATAATACCTTTGTCCCTTTCTCTCGGTGTATATCCTTAACAGCAGGCTAGGTGTTATTGTGTCACTGTGTCTAGATACACATGGGAACTTTACTCGGTACAAGGTAGACCATGTCTTCTTAGGCAGAAAAAAACATCACAAGGATCAGTAGTTGTTAATCAAAGTTAGGTGGTTCCAGGCTTGTGGTTAAGGTGCAGTTTCTTAAGTGGTTATCTAGACAACCAGGTTTTGTTTGTTTGCTTTCTAAGGACTTGATGTTGTTTGAGTATAGCTCTCTGTAAGTCAAACATCTGCCCATCCAGTGGGAAATTGAGGCAGTGTATGTCTAAGGAAGGTTAGAGAAGGTGATCGTGGTAGTTCTTTGAGCTTTTGGAACTGTACCTCTCTGGAACTACCACCCAACCCTTCTCCATGCTTGGAGAGTGTCATGGCAAATGCTCTGTGGGTGGAGATAAACGCTATGGCTTGAAACGCCTGTGCTTGAAGACAGGTTCAGCATGTCATTTATCACCAGGATATAAATGGGTTGCACTGATGATCCAACGTCAGCTTGTTATTTCTTTGTGATTGCACATATAGAAGAAGAAACAGCAAGAAAAGACACTTGGAATTAAAAATATATTCTGAGCCACTTTTATTTTTCGTGTCTGGATACCCAGTAAATGCCGAGAACTGCCTATAAGCCTCCACAAAACAAGCATTTACCAGAGAATCTATGGAAGACGTTGTTTCACGTAGTAAAATAAGTTGAAAGCCTTTCCTTTCCAAAAGGCCTGTTTAAATGCTGAATGCCAGCACAAGGGAATATTGCAATTAAATGCAATCGAGAGCGAGCTGGAGAAAGCTAGCAAACAACTTAACTGTCTGGGAAAGTAAGAGGCTACACCAGAGCCAGGCAGGATCCCTCAGTGCATATTGGTTCTTCTGGGAACCCGTGTTTCATTTTTTGCTCCCTTGTCCTGTTAACTCCAGCTTAAGAAACCACGTGAGAGAATAATTTTGTTTCGGTAGAGATGTTATCTTTCCTTTACCCGTGTATGTCCTAGACAACCTCTTTGTTGCACTATTCTTAGGAGAAAAAAAACATGACAGTTTAATTATTTTTTTATGAATTCATAATTTCTAGTGGATGGTAGCTCAAGGAAATGTTTGGTAACAGAGAATTGCTATTATCTCATTTAAGTATGCATGACCTTTCAGTTCTTTCCCCAATAATTAAGGCTTTCATTCCCATAAGCTGATTTATATAGCCATCTTTCTGTTATTAAGCTTACAAAAAAAAAATCAGGAAACAAGCACTACATTTTTTAGAATAGGGTTGTTTTTAATTATTTCTTATTTGACATTATTTGACATGCAGAATCTTTGTTCTCAAGCTATACTGTGCTGCATCAACACACTGGCTGCTGTTGGACTTCTCTGGTCAATTTATTTTACGTTCATAGCTCAGGAATATTTCTCACCAATTCCAAGATTACCACGAGTTTTATTACAAAGCTGTTGGCTTTGGTGTTGACTAGCCAGCTTTATAATTGGATCCGTCTGCAGACCAGGAGCTATGGCACGTATGTAAAACAGTAGACCTTGATAGTAATGTTAGCAGGGAGGAAGGTGTAACTGTGTCTCACACTGTGCATAGACCAATGTGACAACATCTAGAATCTCTTAGTCACAAATTTGATTGATACTTAAAAGTCACTTTTCACTTTAAAATAGCAATTTTGTTGTCATGCCTACATTATGATAAAGTAATTTGGAGAGTGCTTCATGTCCCAGTTGAGGACAAGGTTTACGTAAATGCTCGTCACTAAGCTTGCATTTAGTTCCTGCTAAGAACAGACTGGAAGTTGAGCATCTTGAATGAGCCTGGTTGAAAGTGGTTTTATGAGAAATTTTAAGTCTATGGAAGAGAATAAAAAGCCTGATGTAGACTGGAGATTTATTATTAAGAATGTTACCATGGTAATTTCGTGGGATCTTAGGGCCGCTGTGCTTTGTGTATAGTCAACATCCTTACAACAGCAAGATGTTTTTATTTATAATATGTACGTGGGGTGCTCCAAGAGCAACACTTCCCATTTTATTATCTTGGTCCACAATGTCTGATGTGAAAGTGCAGATGCAGCAAAAGTGTGTAACTGCATGTGGGAAAAATGGCACCCACTGACGTTCACTGACACTTGCTGAATGTTGATGGAGACCAAGCAGTGTTTGTGAGTGGAGAGAGGCAGTGAGTGGTGAGCTGGAGCAGTGGGTCAGCTCCACTGGCGCAGAATTTTATGAGCATGGCATGCAGGCTCTTGTTCATTGGTGGTGAAAATGCATAGCTAATGGTGATGGCTGTGTTGAAAAATGCTGTTTTTGTAGCTGAGAATTTGATTTTACTGTAGTGTGTTGTGTTTTTTGTACCTGATGTAGTTTCCATGGAATTAAGTGGGAAGTATTACTTTCAGAGCATCTTATGTATAAATGAAATATATACAAAGCAGGTGCTTTACAGGTACCTAGCGAAACAGGGGGTTTAGTTATTTTTACATTTCTCCACAATAATTGGCTGTTGTTCTCTGGGCTATCAGATGTGGTTGCATCACCATGAGAAGCAAAGATGGCTCGCAGCTTTCAGTGATGCACTTCCATCCTGGCTGAGGAAGAGCTGACCACCCAAACGCTTTAAAACTCAGACCCTGCCTCTTCTTACTTGTATTTTAATTGCTGTTACCAGTGCATGTAGTTGTCAGAAGTGTGGACAGCTTGTTAGTTATTTGCAGATGGCTTAGAGATGGATATCAACCAATCGATTGCTTTGGCTAACTAGTAAGAGAAACTCACTTAGTTTAGAATAACC
Source organism: Odontophorus gujanensis (assembly GCA_013399175.1). NCBI lineage: Eukaryota > Metazoa > Chordata > Aves > Galliformes > Odontophoridae > Odontophorus > Odontophorus gujanensis. Next base: position 165,150 of record VXAB01010920.1, on the reverse strand, counting down.
CCACAGTATTTCTTGATAATCAGGGAGTTCCTAATTTGGAAATACATGCATATCTACAGCTTTTCATATGCATTGCGGCTCCCTACGTTAAACTCGTTCCAGTTAGGTAATAATTACTGTAATGTTTTGCAGATTTGTTTTGAGGAGATAAAAATTCTTCATCCTCCCTTGCGGCCTTATCAGTTTGTCAGTTTTATTTTGTTTTGGGAAACTCAGGAGAGGTTTCCTCATGTTCCAGATGGTACGTGCCAGTTTTGAACAGCACTTGCAGCCACTCAGACAATTGTTTGGGATACGTTGAGAGGATGGGAAACTATAACTGAGAAAAACTGAAGTGTAAAGTTATTGGATATTCTTCCATGAGGTAACAAATTAACTCTCATAATTAGTTACAGAGATCTGCCTGGAAATAACAAAATACTTAGTAACTTTTAAGTAAGTGAGGATGCTCCAAGGCAACCGTGTTAATGTCACAGTAAGACTTGGCAGACAGTCACGTATAGTGTGCAAATATTGAAGAATGCCAGAGGTGAGTCGGTAGTGTCTTCCATGCTCTGCAAATCTGTATTCATCACCACAAGCCTCAAAGATCCTCCATTACCTCAAAGCACGCAGACATCGAGTTTGGAGGTGATTTTATCTGTCTGCAGGTTCTGTGCTTTTCATTAGCCTAGGCCTTGGTTTAACTTCTCACGCCTCTCCTTGTATAGTACAACGGAATTGGATTCCATCCATCAAAGAACTATTGCAGGCTTGATTAATTTGAAAAAAAACTTGATGTTCGTACTCTTATCCAGCAGTCATGCCCACCTATTGGCACAGGCAGATTTTTCAGAATCTGAGTGTATTAGGTAGTCAATATTCAATACAATATTCAGTTGGCTGCCAAAAACCAGAATTGCCATCTTTAATAATGGTAATGTCCCTACCACTAAAATGATTAACATACAGAGCATTTAATCATACTCAAATCGTAGCAGTGAAGAGATGGTCCTTTTGTTTGTTTGTTTTCTTTTCCTTTTTTTTTTTTTGGCAGAAAGATGTTATGCTATGCAGACTTGGTATCACAGAAACTGCAAGAATGTATGAAGTTTGTAACTTTTTCTTTCACTACATTGAAGATGCATGCTGGCAGCTTAGCTGAAAAATAGTTGCAGGAAGTTCGTAGGGAAAAAATGTTCTCCAACATCAATGTGGTGGTCTCTGTAGATTTTAGTTAGGATATTGGGATTAGACTGGGCTTTAAACTGAATTTTCACAGGCCATATTTTCTGTATGCGAACTGCTTTGAGGCCAACTCATATGTAATTTCTGAACTTGTAGGTTACTACTGTCACTCTGAAAGTCTCCAAAGTCCTCGTTCCACATTATAACTTTTTTTTTTTAATGCTATAAGAGGAAAATCAGTAGCCATCCTGTAAAATTCCAACTCCTTTCCTTTTGAAAAAGTTACCTTATATTTGCTGGTATACAGCAGTGCATTTACCTATGCCATTAATTTGTAACCTCTACTTCTGAAATCCTAACCCTGCTGAAGTCAGTGCCAAAACTTGCTAGGGATTTCATTGCTTAGCAGTTAAAGCAAGAAAATGAATACCTGAACTCATTACACATCTTCTGCTGCTCCCATAGTATCCAACGCATTGTTGTCAAGCATGGAAAAGCTCTTATTCATCACAACCTGACTTAAATAATGTCAGTCTTTCAGCAGCAGTCTGAGTTAGGCATAGGCATTCTGCATGTCATACGAACTGCGCGTATCAATCAGATTCAAGTAACCAACAAACAATACTGGGGCTTCATTAAGGTTGCTTTGTAATTGAGTAAAACTGGACCAGGCTATGAGTGCCTTGAAGCTGTAAGTATTAACTTGCATGAGTTCTCCAGCTCATTCAATAAAAGATCTGCCTAGCCCCAAGTGATAATATAAATGCTGTAGCTGTTGCTACGTTTATTTATTTTTGATATAGGTAGAGGTTAATTTTCTTTCTGAAGTGCTTGAGAGTATCTTGCATCTATTTCTGACAGCGGGTTTCAAAAGGAATTTTTCTGAAACCTACTGACAGCTGAAATGGAGTTATTGCAGGGCTTAACGACTTTTGCGTGAAATTAAAGGAATCAAGGGAGGATGGGTACGTGTGTATGTTACAGCTGTGTTGCAGAAGGAAGCCAAGAGCCTTGGTTTTGCAAGATTCAGATGCCTGCTAGTTGATCTCCAAGAGAAGGGATCAGCTGAGCTCACAACAGCTGCAAGAGAAGTTACTGCCTGCCTAAAGTTCACATGAAATCTTCCGAGTCTCAGGCAGGTATTAGCTGGACACACTGCAAAAAGAGCTGTTCTATGTTTGGAGGGTAAGCATATAGTTTTCACACCTTTCTACACTGACTGGTATTCTCAGAAGGGATGGCAATGGTGACAGCCTTGTCATGGGAGGAATGCTTCAGTTATTGTTAGCTTGTTAGGAGAATGCTCAAAATTAGTATTTGCAATCTCCAAGGAAGGAGCAGAACCTACATTTTTTTTTTTTATACCAGCCATTCGTATGCCAAATAAATGCGTGACTCTTGTCATAGAAATTCAGGAACAGTGTATCCACGTGAAGCCTGTCAGAGATCATTCCTTACCTGTTTCCAGTCTGACCAAGTTAAGATGGCATTTAATGCAGGATTAACCTGTTCTGAACAGAGAATCCATAGAATCGCAGAATAGCTTGGGTTAAATGGGACCTTGAAGCCCACACAGTTCCACCCCTGTGCCATGGCAGGGCTGCCCCCCACCAGCTCAGCTACCCAGGGCTCCATCCAACCCTTGTCCTATTGCTATGCTCCCTGGCAAGTGCTCCTCCTGCCCTTTCCTGTAGGCTGCCTTTGAGAACTGGAAGAGTGCTTATAAGGTTTCCCTGTGGCCTTCTCCAGGCTGAACAAGCTCAGCTCCCTCAGCCTGTCTGCACAGAGGAGGTGCTGCGGCCATCTGGTCATCTTCATTGTCCTCTTCTATCTATGTCCTATCATACCAGGGGCCCCAGAGCTGAGGATGCTACTCTAGGGTACAAAATCACGAGTGTGGAGTAGAGAGAGAGAGAGAATCACCTCCCTCAACCTTTGTAGGTTAGGATTAGATAAACTGTGAAATCTTGGAATATGTGGTTGGTTGATTGGTGACTTTTTTCTTTCTTCTTTATTTTCCTGGAAATACTGTTCAGTCAAAGAGACTACAATGCCCACATTATGTGGCAGTATGGCAACTGCATGGCAATTTCAGTGCCTTTGTTCTAGTATGCAGGCTGTGTTTTGAATGTTGCTGATCTGTTTTGAAAGCTTGTGGGATTTTCAAAACCACTGTTATGTTAATTTCATTTGGCTCCTATAATATGCTTCAGATTGCTTTCTTTTTCCGGGGTCTGATGACAAAACATTTGAAGGGTGTGATTTGTACTGCAAGTGGTTTATTTTCAGTCTTCTCTACATCTTGAGTTTGGAAATTTGTACTTGTTTAGCCCCTTTGCATGTTTTTGGGGTGTGTATTAGCAGAGGTCCACCAAAACAGGTGAGAACTGAAAAATTTCTGTCTCTCAGTTCATGCAGGCATGCTGCCTTTTGATCTCTTTGATCCCCTAGCTGTAGGAGGCTAAATGCAGGCAGAGGTATGAAATAGACAGCTGTGCCCAAGAGAAATGCTACAATTACATAAAAGTATTAGAAATAAAAGGAGAGATCCTGATAGGTGATTCAGCATAGAATAACAGCACAGCTGAAGTTCACGATTTAAGCTGGTAGTTCTGATCAGCTGATGCTTGAACACTGAGTCATCCAAGGTATAGAAGCTAAAAGAAGAGAGAAGCTGTCACATAGGAACCAGGGTAAATGGTATTACTCTCCTTTCAAGTCCTTCTTGTGACTAAAATTCGCCAAAAATAAACCTCGGGCTCGCCTGTAAGACTTAAATTTATCGCCTTCACATCTTCAAATGAATCTGTAGAGTAATATTTTCAAAATTTGGCGCAAGATTTGGTTTTGGAACGTTACAGACCTGAAACGTTTCATATCAAATTCTTGCTTCGAGTCATTTAAAGAGTTATGACATTCACACTCAATCTAGAATTCCGAAGTGATTTTTTTTTTGTTTTGCTTCATCTTCAGATAATCAGATTTCAGTAGAGGCATTTAGCTTATCTGTTATAGATAGATGCAGCGTGGAGAACCCTTATGATCAGCAGGTACTGCAAAGAGATCTGCACTGGCATTTGAGAATTAAAAATTAAGGGATCTAATTAGCAATGTAGCGGGATATCAGCATTATGTTAAGTGCAGATGTTCTCATCGTCTTCAGAGCTTACCTAGATCTCACAGAAGTGGTGGAAAGCATATAATGAGCCGTGTAAAGACATCAGTCACAGTTGTACAAAATGTAACGTGGGCAAAAATGCACTGTTCTGTGAAGCCTGTAAATGTTGGGAGGTGACTGACAAATGCTTTGTTTTTAGAAATATGAGCACCTGCAACACGCTCTGAAGAGAGCGTTTCAGTAGAGTGTCTTGAATTTGCTTGATAAGTATTTGTTAAGAGGAATTTATTTCTGACTGAACAGTCAGAAGCAAAGTCTGTATTGCCATGTTCCTATAAAAGGAATGCTACAGAAGAAGGACTCTGCCTGCTTAAAACAGATCTGTACTCATTTGAGTCCGTAACTTCCATTTATGCATCTAAAAAAAATTGGAGGGGGGGGAGTCAATAATGCAAATCCTTTATCCATACATGCAGGTGTGAATGTAAGTCGAGGTGTTCACACAGTTTTATCTATACAGTCGGTAACCTCTTTGGGTGAGATTGAGTACAATAGATGATGCTCACTTGGTACCTGTTTTTGAATTCACGGATGAGCCAAGCTATTTAGACATCTGAAGTAGTCAGTTTGCCAGTGAATAATCTATGTAGATGGAGCAGACCCTCTTGCACGTCCACATAGGATAGTGCTCTTGCTGTTTGCTTTGAGGTTCGTTTCAACTGCAGTTGTGTAGAACATGGGGATGGGGAAGGGCTGGGAATGGTAACTATTTTAATCGTATGGGAAGTTTTCTCAAAGCTACTTCTCTGTGCTTTTTTTTCTGCCCTTGGGGACAGGGAGAGGAGAGGGAAGAAAAAAAGCCTTTATCAGTTCTAGTCCTTAACCTTTAAGCTGTTAGAATTTAAATCAAATATGTTATACAGTCAACAATGCTACCCAGACCAGCATAGGTATGTAACAAGTGGGGACAGGAATTTGCCTTCTATCAGCATTTCAGAGTACTAGAAGCAAGAGAGTCCATCTGGGGATGAGTATCTAATAGTTTCTATACAAAAATAGTACAAAAATGAAACAAATGTTGGTTCCTGTATTGTTCCAACTGCTTGATTAGAAATGAGTCAGAGCAGTCTCTGTGTTCTTCTCCATCTGGATATGTGTATTCCACGAGAAAGCTCAGGTCTAAAATATAGAAATTCTGTTCAAATGTTTAATTTTTCAGCTCAGAAGAAGAGGTTTTTGAAAGGCTATAGAAAAAACCTCTATGATCTCCAGCCCTCGTGCTGAAAATACTCATGCAGGCAAGAATCTCATGCATGTAAGGAACTTGCTTAATCTATTTGTGCTTTAATTCAGTGTATGCTTGTACCCTGATGGTGCTCCTTGAATTTCAGTGGACTAGGTCTATGAGTAGCACTTCACGTATCACAATGTAGGACAAGAATCCAGGTGGCAAACAAATGAACTTAATTAAATACGTGTCCATAATTGGTTGATACAATGTGTATGATTTCCTTTTTTTTTTTTTTACTGGTGTCTCTCTGCAAGAGGGATTTGTAACTCTCATAACTTGGAGAAAAATCTATTTCACTTTTGAAATTCTGATTATCTTTCTTAACAAGGAAAGAAAGATAACATCAGATGTTAAGACTGGAGAAATGGACTAAAAAGGCAGAATAGCTGAATCATGCACTGAAGCATGCAGCTTTACGGTTTCCCCTTCTTTCAGAAGCAATGGATCATTCTTTTCCCTGCAGCACCTTGCTTCTCCAGGTCTTTTCTTTGCCAGTTTTGCCTCTCTCTGTTTCGTCTTCCCACATACACGAAGTTGCATGAAGGCTGGTTTGTATTTCTTTTCGAAGCAAGATTTTCTGACGTTTTCCTTGGTGCCTCACTGAAGCCCATCTATATTCTTTCTTTGTTTTTCATAAGGTACTCTTGTGATTCTGTTTTATTTTTAAAATCTTTATTTAAAATTTAATGTATACTCTGTAATTCTATTAATTTCAATTTATCACCTCTTGTTTTTTTAAATCTTAAAAAATATAGCTCGGAAGGGGAAACATAAGCAAGAATGCTTAGAATAAACTAGAGCTGCAGCAAATGCATTTCCTCATGCACCTCCACACCTGTTGAAACAATAGATCACATGTTAAATATAAAAGTTGAGTTATGCACTTTTTTTAGACAGCTTCAGCTAATGAATGGCTAATATTTGGTATACCTATACACACCTAGGACTGCTGATTTTAACACTTACATAGGCAGATATTATGACTATGTGTAAGGAGGTTTGCTGCTGTCTTGGGAGGGTTACAAACCAAAGCCCTTTTTAATTCTGTAGTGATTGAGAATAATTTCCTATGACTTTTATCTAGCTACTTGTGTTAGGATAACATCAAAGAAACGTTAAGATTTATGAGTGTTAAAATCTGCTTCTTGATCAGAAGCATTCAGCACATCAAGTTGAAGGTGATGAGGTCAGTATATTTCTGTAGTGTTGATAAAAACAACCTCAAGTTTTTAATAGAGCCTCTTAGGTAAAACATATAACTTGACTCTGTAAATAGCCAGATGCCATTAGTTACCAGTTTAAAGCTAATACTAACTTACTAGCTCTAGCTCGGAGGTATCGGAAGGGATCGCAGAGAAGCTGTGGAGAAGGGAATACTATTTCTTTAGTCGTAGCACTCATACCAGTGGCTAAGCCTTTACTGTAGTTCCTATACATTTGTCATAAATCATTTATTTTTTGCAAAGACGTATGGTTTTGCCATTGTTCTGAGAAGGCAGCTGCAATGGAAAATGTCCTTTGAAAAAGTTCTGCAAGATCCTTTCAATGGACTTCTAAATTTTTCCAAGACCTTCAGGAGTGTTACAAGTTTTGCATCAGTCAACTCAGTTTTTCTTGCTCTTCTGCCCGTGGCACTGCGTGCTTTATTGCCTTTGTGAAATTTTCAGATAGGTGGTATTCTGCAGATTGTCTGTGGAGGGCCTGGGACAACAGGATAATTAATTACCTAGTGTAAGTGTCTTCGTTCAGAAGCATGGAAGTCTTAACAGTCCCTCCTTGTTCTCCCCTGCTCCTCCTCCTTCTTGCTTGTGTTTTTGTTCCCCACTCCCATATTGCAGTTTTCTGCCCTTTCAGCTATTTCAAAATGATCATGACTTAAAAACCAGGGATGTAATTTTTAGGTCACGTTAGACCTTCGGTCCCTTAGTGCTGTGTTGGCCCAGCTGAACATGAGGTGAATGGGATTCCTGCAGCAGGAACAGGCAGCTGTTGGTGAGGAGGGCCAGGAACTTCATAAAATGGCTTTGTTCCCGAAATGAATGCATAGTGGAGCTGCATATGGATTACATCTTGAGTTGAGCATCAAGTGCAGCTGTGTTTATTCCACTGTCTACAAAACAGAGCAGTAATGTGCAGGCAAAGCTCAAAAGCCCCTTAGCTACATCCTAATCTGAGGTCAGACGGGAAAGGATTCCCCTGTTTCTGCATTCAACTTCCAGCTTAGAGGACGGGCCCAGTATGTAAATCTGCTGTGTATTCAGATGTCATATGAAATGCTTTGGGCTACAGGGAAGACAGCTGATGGCTTTGTTAGAGGAACGAGGGAACGGAATTTGTGTAAATAACTTCCACGTCCCGTATGGGTGTAGGACTGTCCATCTAGTGTGTGTATGCCCCAGCTTCCCGATCTCAGGCAGCTGGCATATTCTTTCTCTACTATATATATGCATCCTTAGGCTGTGCATGTTGTTGTTGTCTGACAGCACTTCTGTCACACCAGCTGCAGCCTTCCTTCCCCAGATCTTGGCACACCTTGCAGTTTGGCTAGCTTGACAGTATTCTCTATTCTAGCACAGCTGTCTGTTCCTCCAGAACCTCTATTGTATCTTTGGTGAACTCCTGTCCCGTTACCAACTCATCCTCATTTTCAGTATCTTTCCTGTCTTTTCTGTCAGTTTGTCACATGCCATAGCCGTACTGTTGCTAGGCATGTATTTGCTCTTTGTTAGCTGTGTGCGTGCCTGATCATGTTCAATCAATACTTTTCCTAAGAGTGATTTCTAATCTTCTTAAACAGTTTTTAGGAGCTGCAGCTCGTTGAAATGCCTGTAGTATTCTGCCATATCATAGAAGAACTAAATGTAAAATGTCTGCCTTTCTATCCGAAGCATGTTAAGGGAGGGAGGGAGAAGGGGAGGGAGAGGTTTTTGAAGAAAAGTAGCTATGTTCAGAGAGAAGTGGTTGTGAGAAAAAATGTAAGGTAAATCTGTGCCACCTTGGAGGTGTTGGCAGGGATGTTAATAATTCCTAATAATGTGTAGAAATTCATTGTTGATACGTATTTCCATGTCATGGTTGTGTGGTTGTTCATCTCCAGTCCATGCCCCAATCAGATACGAAGAAGCTCATGAGTTATCTGTGAAGTAGGTGTGACTCTCCCAGAATGAGGTTTTCTCATCAAGGCATCTTCACTCAGTCCTTTATGACTTTTTTTTTGAAGAAAACTGTTCCTAATTTTTCCTTGTTTCTTTCATGTATGTAAAACCTTGCTTCCTCCGTGTAGCTTCAGGAAGCCATAAGGTTTTTCTGCTCCAGCTCCTGTAGTCACCAGCTTCTATGAATCATTCGATGCTTTTCAGAACTAGCACAAGTTCACTTAGCAGAAACTGACTTCTGCAGATTGTTTCACAATCATGAAAAGCTGCCTGAAATTCTGAGTCCAGGTCAGTGCTGGCCTGGCATTGATGGCTCCTTGTTCTGTTTACTCCTGAGCAGTCACGAGTACAGTGCAGTCTGTCTTTGAAGTCAAGGTAGACCTTATTTAATGAAATTGCATCTGATCAATCTAGCGCATGAGTACCTGATTGCACGTCTCTTGCAAATGGCAATAAATAATCTATATTTGACTTCATCATGCTGACTTGGCAGCAGACGGCTTCTCTCCTTTGTTCATAGCTCTATTCATTTATTTTTCCTGCACTTTTACAGAACTGATACTAAATGCTTATGAACAAGAAAGCTAATTCTAAAGCAGCATCCTATTTTGAGTGAGACTCAGTGGATAAACCTGTCTTTAAGATTCTTTAAGATTTTAAGATTAAAATGCGCTTTAAATGATGAAAATGCTTTTATAGATTTTATCTCTAGTTCTGTGCTCTCTCCCTGTTACAGGTGTACTGTTGATTCATTAGCATGCTTTTCTCTGTAATTTTGTTAGCAAGCTTAGTGAAGGTGAACGTCTGTGGTGATTGAAAAGGGAAAGTAAAAAGTCAAGGTATTCACAGACCACAACAAAGACTGTAAGCATTTTTATCAGCAAATGAAAAGAGATGTAATATGCTGAAAACGCAGCTTATTATGTTTCCACATCTCTCCTGAAGAACCATCAAGCAAAGAATAAGATCTGTGTACTTGACCTCAGTACTGTGTAAACATGCATTACTACTTTTTTTCCCTTTTGATCTCCCACAGGGTCCAGAGAATATTTTACATTTAAAATATGTGCTCATGACTGCACTTTAGAAGATATCTTTGTTTTTTAGAAAAAATAATAAACGTGAGTCTTTGATAGCAGAGAATAGTAGCTGCCAACATTAAATATTGCTTTTAATACTCCAAATACTGCAGATAACATACAGATTGGGAGAAGAAATCTCTTAGATCTGTGAGTATGGATGAGGGGTTAAAAAACTGGTACTGGACTTTCGTGTCAGTATGGGCTTATTGTCAAGCCTGTCATCGCCAGCTGGACAGCGGTGCTAGTAAAAAAAAAAAATATATATCAGCTATCACAAAATCTAGTTATGAAGTACATACCCAGTATACAATAATTACAACTTAATGCAAGGAAAATGCATTCCTTGTCTTTGAATCTGGAAGAAAAGAATGTTACCAAATGAAAAGACAAGAGACAAGCATAATTTAATGTTACTGTGTGATCTTGCTCCCCTTCTGCTTCCAGTATTAGTTTCCTAAGTGCCGTATACCAAAGACGTTATGTACAATGCCAGCAGTGCTGATCACTGCTTGCAGGAGACTGTTTTAAGGTCTAAGGCATTTTGTTTCTTTTGTGTGTTTAAACTGAAGCAGTAATACGGTTGAATGTCCAATGACATTCAACGGTGAATGTGGTGTCCTCACTGTAGTACAGGCTACCGATGGAACAGCGGACTTTGAGCACTGAAGCAGTCCTATCTGAACTTAGAGGAGCCAAAGTGCTCCTATAGTTGGGCATACCATGGTCAAGTGCTCTGCTGCATCACGATGGGTCAGTGATGAGGAGCTTTCTGAAAGGCTGGTAACATATTTTCATATTTCTTTATTGTGTCACACGTTGTCTCAAAATTACATGTGCTCCGCTATCATTTTGCTAAGTTTCATTGACTCATCAGAGTTGGGTTGCCAACGCTGTGCTTCATCTGTTACTGCCAGGAGAACAGTCTTGTGAGAAGGCAGGCGTGCATGCTGCAGAGCTATTTGGAGCTCTGGATAGGAGGAGTACTGAGAGAGAGGAAAGAGAAATAGAAATGACCAAAAGCTACAGATGTATGGAGAACCTGAAGGTTGCTGCAGGAACTGCCAAAGAAAGACCAGATAACAGCAGAAATAAGTAGAAGAGAACTATGTGAGGTTGTGTTGTAGTAGGAAATCCTTATGAAGGAGAAAGGTAGCTTTTTAATATTTGTCAAGATAGGAATCATCACCAGACAGTGAGTGATTATGGCGTTTCCTAAGGTCTCTTCTGTTCTACCCATGTCTGGTAATTTGATTCTACTTGAAAAAGTGATTTTTCTTCCTCTTAATACTCATGGGTTTTCATGGGTTTATAGCCTTCAGTGGGACTATCATCGTGGTAATTTTGGTGGCGCTCAGTAGAAAAGTTCAGAATGCTTGAAATGCAATAAGCATTTTAAATGTTTGTTTTTGTCAATATTTTGGAAAGAAGCCCTTATCAAATGAAGTCCTGTGAAGGCAAGACTAATATAGTGAATACACAACCAGAAATTGCAGCCCGGCTTTGTTGCGCAGGCCAGATAAAGTGCTCCTCACCCAGACAGCAGAGGTGTGCCTGTGGTACAGGCCTGGCAGTGGTGGTGGGCTGTCAGAGCATCAGGCACCTGTGCTAAAGTGGTGTGGCCTGTGCTCTGCCTCTCTTGTGCTGTTTACTGTTGGTCCTGTCTTTTGTGTCTTTCTTTCCACTCAGCCTGCGATTTCATGCCCTCTATTACTCTCTGGATCCTTTGTTCAGGTGCATGGTGCAGATGGGTGCCCGACACAGTCTTTGGAATGCAGATGGTGTCCTCAGTGGAGAGGAAGTGCTGCAGGTTAGGTTTGCATCAGGCTGGTGCAGCATCCTAAGCAGCAGCCTCTGCGTGTTAATTCCTATGTCCTGCACACTGTGCAGACCAGTCACAGACTCCTTGACTTGCTCGTTTTGGTTGAACAAAAGCTCCAGTTATAACTTGTTACCATTCCTGTTACTGGACTGGTGATGGATGTGTTTCAGAGCAACTTAATTTGTGGCACAAAAATAGTCCTTTGCTATTGGCTAGAGTTACAGAGCTAAATACAGCATCACACTATCTGTACAAATAGGATAGATGAGCATCTTCCATTAATCCCTCTTTTTGGTGTTGGTAACTTTTTAAATGTGATTTTTAGGCTTCAGTTTTGTTATTCTTAATCCAAAAGTTAATTTTTCATTGACAGTAGGTCAGTCCTGGCCAGTTCACAGCTCTTTGTTTTTAAAAATGGAGGTTTAACATTAGCTAAAGAAAAACAGTTACATTCCACGTTTTTAATATCCTTAAAATTGGGGGGATTGGAGCACTTGAAATCATGATAAAATGATTGATATCCACGATTGTAAACATAAAACTTCATTTGGCATTTTTATTTCATTTCTGAGGGCAATGGCTTTGCAGAAAATGATGACTTAATTGGCAACAAAACTGGCAAGTTCCTGTACTGCTTGTCTGGAAAACACATTGCTTTCTATCAAGGTGGTCTAACTTCATGTATACAAATCTGTACAGTTTTAAGGTACTGGGCTTATATCTCTATTTGCTCATGTTCTCAAGCTTTAAAAACAGAAGTAATTTCTGGGAATGTTCAGGTGTCTACAACAGGGTAGTAGGAAAAAATATTCCATTTGACTATTTAAAGGGAATCTCTTATCAGGAAAAGTAATTTTTGGTGCGGTATCTTTTAATACTGAAGACATTTCTCTGTCCACAAGTGAAAGAGTTCATGGTTTTGGTAGTTCTCTAAGATTTTTGAAAGGTGAGGACAGCTGATGCTGTCTTTTGGTAGTAAATGTACTGGCAGCTGCACCTGTGCTTAGGCCCATCTCCATCACAATAGTGGTTGGTGAATGGTTGTCCTTCAGAGCTTCCTTGGAAGACTGAAGAGTACTGGAGGTTTACCTGTAGTTAATGCTGAGAACAAAACTTGGCTCAGGCGTTTGTTATGTACCAAGTGTGAGAAGTAAGCTTACTTGTTGATTAAGAACATTTAGTATGTGAGTTATTGAAAAGCAGTAGTTAAAATTTCATGCGTCTCTGTTCAATAAAACTCCACGCAGAATAAAACTATCTATCAAAAATAACCTGTTACTGTAGTCAGGAAGGTTAGTATTTGCACTATTAATTCTGTTGTAACAGCAACTGAAAGCAATTTGTTTTAAAAAATCTATGTACATCCTATGGGTGCATCATTTATATAGCCTAACAGCCTTACGTGTCTGTGTTGGTCTGTGGTTTGCTTGCAGGTTTTTGTTGTTTTTTTTTAAAAAAAAGGTCAGCATTGTTTATTACACGTGTATCCATTTTGTGATCTGTTAACTGTATAAAAATACATGAAATGCCATAGCTTTGAAGTGATGCACCTATAGCGTGACATCTATAGTAATGTAAGTAATGCGCTTGATATTTTAATCTATCAGACATTTCATCAAATTCAAACCTGAAAAAATAATCCATATCTGGGCTTTGGGATAAAAATAACAGTGGGATATATTTTGATCATGAACTAAGATGAAATTCAGCAGTCTGTCAACAGTGATCTATTTCTGAATGCCGTTTAATCTGGTAATGAAAGACACAGTATTTTTTTTTTCTCTTTCCCCATGCTTAAATGGAACGGTTTTTCAGGTGCTGAGCACCTGTGGCTCCAAATCAAGCTTTAAGTGCCTTGTCTAGCATAAATTAAGAATTCTGCTTTAATCAGAAATGTTCTTCAACAAGTCCCTTTTATTGCAGAGATGACCGTCTGCCCTTGTAAGCTCTTGACAGTGCTATTTTGGGATAGTTTCACTAGTAAGCTCTGGTATGATTGGAACACAGCTGCACTTGGTTTGGGTCAGTTTTTTTTTTCTTGCTGTTAACTCTGGCTCTGACATAGTGGTAGACAATCCAAAATCACATTCTGTTTGCTTCAGAGGAAAATCTTAAGAGAAAATAATGCGGACGAACAGCGGAAGTGGCATTTACAGCACGCTTGCAGACTTTAATTCCAGATTAAGCTTTACCGGCTGAACCAGTGTGCTCTCTTCCTTACCATAAAAAGATCCTGTCCGTCTCTATGCTTTTGACTGCTGTAATGTAGGGAAATTGCTCACTGATGGAGTAAGATAGAAAATAAAGCGTTGCAGATTAGCTCAGTCAGAATTTGGAATGTGTAATGACGTCTGTCTCTGAGAAATTATCCCTTTATGCATTAAAATGGGGCTTGGGGCATAGAGATTGTTTTGTGTTTAATGGCAGTATTCTTTTTATTGATAGAGAATTACATCTGAGAGCAAAACGAGTGCTTAACTCGTCCCTCAGCAGCTAATGGCAGTGTGAGTGCATTGTGCTCACGTCTAGGCCGAGATGATCTGATGGCAGAAACTTGGGTGTATTTACGCTCTTCTTTCCACCCAAGCTGGGGCTCACCGGTTATGGAATGGGCAGACGTAGAAATCTTGAACAAGAAGCGATATTAAAAATCATTAAAAAACACTGTGTGTGTCACAGAGTAGGTTGAAAAAACCGATGCCATCTTATTTCAGAAGGAAAAAAAATAAAAAAGAAAAATAAACCTTTACAATATGCTTTGCTTTGTGACATAAATTCATCTTTTCTAGTTAATGGGGTAGACATCAGCCTGTGCCATTTCTTGCCAGCCCTTATGGAAACAGAGGTCTACTCATGAGCATTGCGGGGTGCAGGGAGTCAGATAGGACGCACTACTCTGAATGGCTGCTGCAGTGCTCTTCAGTGATCTTAGGAGGGGGTTATGCACTAAGATGCATGCAGCACAGCCTCTCACCACAGGTGACAAAGCTGCACGTTCTGGGAACTGAACATTCTTACGCTAATAATAGGCGCTAATTTTGTTCCGTGCTGAACTGAATCGTCAAGAGTACGCGCAGTTGCCAAACTGTCCTGTCCTGTGGAGCAGAAATTTGGTTATGAGGTATTTGGATTAGTTAGTTTTTGCTGAAGTCAGGTTGAGGTTAAAAGTTTGGCAGTTTTCTCTGACAAGCTAAAAGAAAAATGTGACTTCCTGTTTTAAGTATGTATTCTTTTGCATAGGTATGCTTAGGCTTGAAGTACGTGAGTTTAAGTTTGCTCTGTTGCCTGTCAGTGCTTCAGATTATGTTTCAGCTGTAATGAGATGTTTTGGATTATTATATGTTTGAAAGTTCTGTCCTTTTTATTCATGATTTAGCATTGGCTGTATGCATGGTCTTTTAGTGCTTTTTATTTTATTTTGAGAGAGTGCTTGTGATTCTTTTTTCTCCATTTAGTGGAAAAAGTGGATATTCGGGACCACTGATAAGCAGTTCACAAATCTACTGGAAAAAAAAAAAAGTGGTCCTCAGAAGCCCATTTCTTGTTGTAGTTCAGAACTATTAACAAAGCAAAAGTGATTATCTCAGTGCAAATTCTCCAGTGTGTGATTAAGAGCATGATGGTTCTGTGTATTTGAGCAGAGGGATTGTGGCCGTGGAAAAACCCATAGCACGTCCCCAGGTTGCTTTCTCCCAGAAAGCATCACCTTCTGTTTAGTAATATCAAACCTTGAGCAACAGAAACATTATGAATTTCTAGCTAGTCCTTTCCAACATTTGGATTGAACGACTCCTTTTTCCTATCCCTGAGAATGCTTTTCTTAGCACTACTTATTTATAACGATGTTCTCGGTGATTCAGGCCTATTATGGCGATTATTGCAGCAATGGTATAGTTTTTATTTCAGCTTAGTCAGAGAATACATATACCTCTAAATAAGCAAAATTTACTTTTCTCATACATCATTACAGAGGCACTTAAAAGCCAAAAATACACACAAGAGTGGATGAGATGCAAACAAAAGATGCTTTTATTTACTTGACGTCATGAGATTCTGCTCCGCAGAACACTGAACTTTAAAATATATATATAGAGGGAGATAGATAGGAAGAAATGCAGTTACCAGAAGGCTAAGAGGAAGTTGGAAGAGGAACGTAACTACGTGCATGTCATTGTTGGAAGAGTCACCATGTTATGGGCTCTTTTTGTCTTTCAATTATCCATTTCCTTTAATTTTAACATTGACCAAATGGCTTTTATCAGTTCCAGGAAATGAGTGTTTCTTATTTCTGGCAGACCTGGTGTTTTTTTGTTTGTTTGAGGTACAACAAGACTGGTTAGCATGAAGACTTAGATACCAAGAACACTTGTAACATCACAGCAGTGGTAGTTTACCTACATTCTCTTTGGGCTGAAGAGAACACCAGGAGCTTCCTAGTATGTACTGATTGGTTTTTGGAGTGTTTCCAGTGTGATAGCATGGTAACAGAAAAGACTCCAATAACTGGGGATTTTAGTAACATTTGAAGTGCCTAAGTGACTGCAAGCCCCAGTAAGATTAAAATTACAGCTTTGTAAGACTCCCTCATGAGATATCCCCTACTTTGGAATGGTGAGTGATGAACCTGGTAAAGATTATCAGCAGGATGGTACGCAGGTACGATCAGAACTTGTCCAATTTGAGCGACATTTGCAATGTGGGAATTCTCATAGCAGATGTCTGCTTATGTGTAGCAGCTCCTGGACTACCACAGAGTTTTCGTTAGAGTCAGGATGCTTTCCCAGCAGATTTTGTAACTGGGACAGCAGACTTCAATATTGGCTGTGGTTGGTCTCTGTGTCTGTGCCATGACTTCAGTGCAGTTTGAATGTCATTGTCGGTTCAGCAATTAAACAGTTGATGGAATGTTTCTTTAACCACCCTTTACAAATGTTCTTTTAAGTGTTTCATTCACCTGCAGTAAAACTAGATACATGTATTTTTAAGCATGTTTGGCTTTTAAGTTCTTGTGAAGATGTATTTGGCTATAGAAGATGCTGAGTTTCCCTCTGAAAGTCATTTTTTTTAGATGAATGTTTAATCTGAGTTGATGGAACTAAACAGAGATTATTTAGTGCTGCTTAATGAGCAAAGGTTGACTGGGCAGCTATAAAGGCACAGTAGTAGTGCTGTCTCTGAAATCCTATGTCAGATCAAACTTGTTTAGTTCCATATCAAACGCTGACTTGTAGTGAGTGTTAGCTAAATTCTACCTAGCAGGGCAGGGAGTTGTGTGATGGAAGCATCTGCATGTGAGAAGCAAGCAAGAGGGGAAGGAGGGAGGGAATTCAGCTTGTTTAAAAAATAAAATGCATCATTAATCTAAATATGATAGCATAAACTGTGAGAACTGCCTTGCAAACAGCATGCCATGAGTCTGCTTTGTTTGCAGACTCTCTGCCAGCTGCAGTCACATTTTTGCCTAACTGCTGGTTTGTTTCCTGGCACTCAAATGGACCAATTGCTGCCGCCACCAGAAAAAACATTGCAGGGAAAGACTATCTAAAAAACATCCTCTGAAAGAATAATCTGCTCTGATGCTGTGTAGTGGGAACAGAGGAGCAGAGTTCATCATTGTTCGGAACTACACCTCAACCCTGTGACACTCTTTTCCCTTTTTCCCTCTGTCTTGGAAAGAGACATGCTGTATTGACGTGGCAAAGCTAGCAGAAGAGAAGAGCGTGATAAGAAAAATCTGGCTGCTAATGTTGGTTCCGCTTCATTTTTATACTTCTGGGCAGTGAACTTCAGAACTGACATCTTTCTTTTTTCCTTCCCTTCTTCAGAATCTAGGTATAAAGATAGTTACAGGAAAAGAAATACGAATACCCAATAATTTTATGTGTTTGTCATTGCACTGTTTTGCATACACGGCAATTTTCCTCCCTTCTGCTAGAGGATGTTTTTCCTATAAACACTCCACAAGTATTTTATTTTAAATAACAAACAGGTCATGGGCTAGAGAGTGCAAAAACTAAAAAAAGGTAAAGTAAACAACACGTAAGCATAAGGAATACATGGAGTCATGTGTGTATAGATAGATAGATAGATATACAGGCAATTCTTAAATAAACTGAGTACGAATACAGTGGAAGCAGATGAGGGTGAACTGCTGCCAGCAGGTTGCTTATATAATTGATGTACTTGTCTATGAGGCTGCTTTTTCTGTGGTTTGATATATAGCTGCACTAATGAGTTAGGTCTCAGTCCCAGAATTTGGCCTCCTGTTCCATGTGGAAGCTTTAGATAGGTAGCTCTGTGAGGAATATGCCTTCAGCCTTCAGGAAACAAAGCAGCTCTTCTAAGCAGTGTTCACGATGTCTTGCTGGTTTCTAGGCCACGCTATCTGCCACTTCCCATTTGGGGAAGGATGGCAGTGGTAGTTGGTACAAACAGTAAATCAGGGTCGTTTTGTGCATGCAGTGATTCCTCCTGTCCCTCCCAGCAGAAGTCATTATGTTCATTTACAGTCATTTTCCTTGTTGCTTTTATAACCAAACTCTCATAATTCATCCTTAGCAAAGAAATTGTTTTCTTTGTCTCGTGCTCAAGCAGAAGCTTGGGCCCTGATCTCAAAGTTGTATCAGTGTGCTGAGTAAGTCCATGAAGGTCAGAAAAATCATGTAGTTCAGAGGTGTGTTACTGGAAGAATCTGGCTGTTTTGCAGTTTGCCAAGTCTAAGTACTTGTGTTTGACTAAGCTGAATAAAGCGTTACCTGGGACCGGTGAGGTGACTGGCTGAAAACTGATAATTTGCAAACAAAACAGAAAAGTAAAATCGGATAACTTTTTTCCTTGCTCTGTCTTCTGTTTTTCTGCTGTCTGATTTCTCTTTGAGTCTTCGTGCTTTCCTTGTAAAGTTATTTGCTCCTCACACATTCATGCACGCATACGTGCTCGTACACAGACGCTTTGCATGTGAACATTGTGAAATGTTTAATTTCTAGAATTCCATCACTTGTTTTCAGAGAGGCAGAAAAATGGGAGAATCCTTGCGATTTTTGTTTCCTCCTTAGCCTCCATCTCCATTTCTTGTTTCAGTCAAGAATCCCACAAAGCTGTATTTATCTGCTCGTGATCACTGCTGCTTCAGAAGACATTAGCATTGCAGCAACCCATTGGTGAGGTAAAGCATCTTGTCACATCCCCGTTCAGTGGACGTTTTGTCCTCACCGTAGTCCCAGGTTATAACACGTGCTTTGAGGTGTCGTTTTTTTCTTAATTTACTTCTTAAGAGAATGTTATCTAATGGTAAATAATAGCAGAACTCCAATATGCTTCTGTTTTCTAGCAGTCTCTCTTGTATCCCTGTCTGTTTGCTAATTTTAAACTCTTGAGTGACAGCTAGGAGGTTTCAAATCTTGAAAAGCTGCTTTTAAAATAAGTTTAAAATAAGAGTAATACATACTTGAGAAAGATATCCCAGCAAGGTGAGACAACCTCTGTTCACTGAACCAACAGGACCTGTTTTTCTGCTCTGCCAGACTTTGCTTTGTCACCTATATATCAAAGCTGACATTTAAGCCTTTACTTGAGGTCTGATTCCTTCATTTTGAAAATGCACAGATCTTGAAAATATCGGCAGCAAACCATTAAAAGCACATGGTACTTTCAGAAAATATGGGTTACATGTGTGCCCTCTCAAATGCAAAGGATGTCAGTAAGGTGGCGTAGGTGTTTGCTATCTAGAACAAAAACAGACAAGTTTTGGAGCAGGATTCAGACCCTTACGTGTAGGACCAGTGCCACTTCAGGCATTGTGATGTATACTGTTGACCAGTGGTGCTCAGGGCTCCTGGAAGTCTGCATCAAGCTTGCAATCCCTCTGTGGCTTTTTCATATACCACAAGAAGTCTGCAGTGGCACAGGAACACCTCTCACTGGGTCCTTGAATTTTGTGGCAGAAGGAAGTTGCTGAGAGGGCTTGTGGAAGAAATACCAGGAGTATTGGGTAGCGATGAGAGTACAACCAGAGTGCATAGTAAGGGGAGTGTGCATGAGGCAAAGGGAGGAAATAGTGTGGGCACTGAAGAACAGGAAGATAATTAAGCTCAAAACACAATAGCCTGATTTTTGTAAATTGATGCGTTTTTTAGCAGAATCACATTAACTGCTCCCTTCCTGAAGCAACAGAAAGGTAGTTCAGCCTGGATTTGTCTTTGAATAGCTCTTTTCTTCTGTGTACTTTGTTGTTTCATGGCTAAGGTGTGTTGACAAAATTGCAGTCTGCAAAGTCACGTATTTGTCAAGGCTGTATGTAGTATATATGAATCAAACTGATGGCTCATAAATGCTCTCAATTAGAGAAAATAAAAAGCCAAAAATAGAGAGAAAGAAGATGCGTGCAGCAGAGTCATGACTGAGAAGTCATTAGCAATGATGTCACTAACTAGGCCAGGCTCAAAAAACCAAAATCCACATGGAAAGAAACGTAGTATATGTATGCTGCAGTGGGAAGCAAGATCTGCATACACTACTGAGACATGAGTGCAATGTTAATGGATTTAAATACTAAGTTCATGCATTTAAGATGCTGGCTGCAGGCAGAACAGTCTGGGAGCAAACAGCTCAGTGGGCCAGAGCTGTGTGGGCTGGAGCTGCCCAGAAGCCAGGCTTAGGCTTGGACTTGGCTGTGCAGCTCTGCTGGCCATGTCTCCCCAACCTGGAATGGTCTGTGGCACCTTCTTAGTGTGCTGAGAGTAGCTCCAAGTCACCAAGTTACTGTGATTGTTCATGAGTGGTCAAGCACTCAGCCCAAAACATAGTCAACAACATGTGGGTGGAACATCCGAGTTTGAGTACTTTGGTCTTTACTGTGTTGATTTCAAAATAACGTAATGTAGTATTGGGGCTTTCTATGCAAATGTGATGATTTTCTTCACCAAGAGCTGCCACTGTAGTAGGAGAAGACTTCTCCTGCTCCAGCCTCTGGCAGCGAGGAAGAAAATAGCCCCATTTTGTTTGGTGAGCAGCCCTTGGCTGTTGGCATCCAGATGCTGCAGGATACACGCAGGAGCAGGTGTCTAGGGAGGAGTGATTGGGTGTTCCAGGTCTCTCCAAGTGTGCGCTGGGGTCTGTCCTTCTTCATCCAGCATCTTTGCTGGCTCTTAAAAAAAAATTATCAATCATTCTGGCTGAAGCTAGTATAGAAGAAACTAGTATAGAATGTGCTTGTGCGAGTCCCCAGGGTTACGTTTTCTGAACTCCTAACGGCAAAATGGACAGGATGTGCTTAGATCCTTGAAGCAGGTGTTATAAAGGCTGGTATTTGCAAGGCATCATGGCTGAACAGTAACTGCTGTGTTCGGTAGTTTTTGCTAGGACTTTGCCATGAGGAGGGCTGATGAATTAAAACCCTTGCAATTATCAGCTCAGCTACTTAGCGCTTGAAGTTGGTAGCCTGATAAAGATCTGTAAATAAGTGTCTGATTATTGTAGGAAAGTAAATGGATAACAGAGGGAAAAAAAATGTCGTTTTTCTCTTGACAAAAATAAATAAATAAATAAATAATCCACCCAGAAAGAAGATCTGTGTATTCTGCTCTTCCAGCTGGGATGGACTTTTTGAATTCATTTTACCTATTGTAAACATCTGGATATGCATTGCGGCAAAATTTGTACTGTTTCTTCAGCGCAAGGCGGAAGAATCTTCTTTCCTTTGTACTTGTGCAGTAACAATTAGGTGATTATGTAGAACTAAAGCAATGAAACATTATTTTGACCATCTTTTCCCCAAACCCTCGGCATGTTTTTTCCAGGTTAGAGAAGGAAAGAAAACGTGAGTCAAAGGCTGTAAGACAAAGGCTGTGTCAAATTTGGATCATTTCACTGATTAAGAGGAATGACATTGTTTTGTGACTGGGTCTACTTGTGAATCTAAAGACAACAGGACTTGGTTTTAAATCTGCTTTGTAAAGATAGTTTTGCTTTATTCAAGTATTATTGTTTCTTAACCAAGAAGTGTGTTGGGTCAGGTTTAATTTTTTGTGCTTCAGGGACCTTACTAACCTTGTGATACCGTAAGGTTTATATCACTTTGTATGTACCTTTTATCCTAGACTTGCAGAGGATCACTTTGAGACTGATTATACATTGTTGTATCTTCCTGCATTATCATTTAGGATTACTTCATTAATTTTAATGCTTATACCTTTTCTCAAACATTTCTTACCCTTTGACAGGCTTTCAAGTTTGTTTGTTTTTTTTCCTCCAGTTATATATTGAGAAAAACCCTTAATATCCTTGGATTGCTGTGTATCTTTCACTGATAGGATTTCTTGTCCTGTTTTCCCTTTTTCATCATTAAACATGAACACCGTATTTAATGCATATCCCTTTCACTGCTTACCTTCAATTCCCCACTTTGAACACTTGCGCAAGAGCTGCAGCCAGCACCTCTCTGCTGTGTCATCTGTAAATTCCAGGTTCTACTTCTTGGCTAATATTTCAGTCTTGGAAAAATATCATTTACAAATTCTGTGCCTGTCCTTGACAAGGTGAAGGTATTAATTGCAGCCTGTACAAGATGTCTGGAGATGAAGTCTGGCACTACTGAAACATTAGTATACCTGTCTGCTTGTTGCTGATCATAGCTGTCGGGTGAGAAGGCACGTGATATATGTTCCTATCCCATCATTTAAGAATTTATTCACAAGTCTTATGAGCATTAGTGTGAGCTGAAAAGAGGAGGCAGACAAAAAAAAAAAAAGGCATGCCTGAGAAGTTCATGTTGTAGCTAGGTGTATGGAAGACGAGAACAAAAGATGAATTCTAATGATGGGGATATATGCAGATAAGTAAACTAAGCTTTCCGTACATGTTACGTAGTGGATGTTTTCCTTTTATTTTCCTTCTGTTTCTTTTTGTTTAATTTTTTTAAATAAGCAGCATCCCTGCTCTGTTCATATCAGTTGTGGACTTCTCATCTCAGCAGTTTACAGAAGCCTTCTTTCATCCCCACCTCTGCTGAGGGGAAGTAGACTGATGCAACTCTTTTAGCAGGTAACGTTTGTGTCACAGAGGACGAAATTGCTGGGGTAGACAGTTTTCTGAATTTTGAGGGCTGAGAAATCTCCCAAAATAAAAGTAGCAGTAGTGATACTACTTAATCCTCTTTAAAATAAGCATTAGGACTTCTGACTATGTAGTTACATTTTTTTGAATAAAGAAAAAAAATGGATAGAATCTTGTGTACATTTGAGTAAGAGTATTAACCTTATTTGTCCGTATATTAATCTTTACGTAACATCACTTGTTCTTGTGAGAAAGACTTCAGGAATGGCAGAAAGTAGAATGAGAAAAGGTGAATCTCTCCTTTTTTAAATTTTACTTTTAGTGCTCTCTTTCCTACCTACCACCTTTCTATACCATGCTATGAATTTCATTGTAACTGTCCCTTTTGAAATACTCTTTTGCCTACACTGACATAGAAAAATATCATCTAAAGAAATTGGACTTCAAGCCTCCAGCTCTTTGAAAGCACAGTGTTTTCAGCCATCAGCATTCAAATTCTGTCATTTACGTTTCCCTTTCCCATCTCTAATCTCAGAGAAATAAAAGTTCAAGTTCCTTCTTCACCGTTTTCTTGTGCAAGACTTGAAATTGCAGTTGGTTTAAAATAAAAATGTGGAAGCCTAAAGCTTATTGCATCTTTGTTCCCAGAAAAAGCTCTAAGCTCCAGAAACATCCTTTAAAGAAAGTTGAGGTTCATGCTGTCACTAAATATTTTCATCTTCCGCACGGTGTTCTCTTACTCCCATTAACTCTTCCATTTAGCCATCTTACTTTCAGATCAACTTTAATTTGAGGACCTGTTTTTGGAGAGAAGATGGTTGGCTTCCTGTTGGCCACATCACTATCTCTGGACAGGCCCAACATCCTCAACCCTGTAAGGGGTTGCTGAAGCATCCCACATCAGAATGTTCCCACTGCTTTTTAGTGCTTAGTCATCCGTCCCACAGGTACTACCTGCAGCTTCAACAAGGTGTGAGAACGTGCAGCTTCTGAGGCACAATGCTAAGCAGATGATGTTTTATTTCTGGAAAGACTTCCAGAGCTGCAAGTCGTCCAGCCGACTTTGTAGTGACGTTTGCAGGTGAGAGGCATGGGCTCATCCAAAGTCACGAGTGTGAATTCAAAACCATCAACTTGTTAAATTCTTGCATGAGTTTTCCCACCCTCGTCAGGCCTTCCATTACAGTTTTCCGATTATGATTACGAGAAGTTAATCAAGCAGAGTACGTGGAAGTTGTGGATACATTCAGATTTTTCATTATTTTTCCAAAATGTAATTTCAGTTCATAAGATTAACTATTCTTGTTGCAGTCTTAACAAAAATTTAAGACTGAAGCTGTACCGTGTTGTTAGCTTTGTTATTTTCCTCAGTCATCTCATGTATTTCTTTGAAGATTTTCTTTTTCAAACAATTTTTTACACTGTTGAACTGAAAGTTCCAAATTGAGCGTGAAATCATCTCTTTGTCAACAAGTAGGTTATTACAGTTCTGCTGTGTTACAGATGTATGTGTTGTTTGAAAGGTGAGCTGTTGGCTTTGCTCTGAAGATATACTCTTTCACACTTTGTACTTGTTAGGAAAAGATCTTGTGTCTTTTCTCTTTCCTCCTTTTCTCCT
Organism: Odontophorus gujanensis; assembly: GCA_013399175.1. Lineage (NCBI taxonomy): Eukaryota > Metazoa > Chordata > Aves > Galliformes > Odontophoridae > Odontophorus > Odontophorus gujanensis. The sequence goes on along the minus strand of VXAB01010920.1, from coordinate 140,848 downwards.
CCAGTGGAGTATTAATGAGTTATTCATCCAAAGCTCTCAGAAGACAACACATAAAAAGGAAGAGTCGCTGAGTTCCCCAAGACTTTGATTTTGCGCTGGTTTTCACAAGGACAAGTCCTGAAGTGATGCATGCAATTCAGACCTGTGAATAACTGCTACTGAATATATAGTATGTGATCCTGGAAAGATTCATACACGTGCTTTAAGTGCAGAAGTTATTGATTCCAAAAGCGTATTTTCATACTGCGTTAAAATGAGGAGGAGGAAAAAAAACAAACAACAGCCAGCATTAAAGGTTTTTATTTTCTTGATTTAAGGTAGTATTTCTGGTTGTAACCTGACTTCTGTTACCCTGAGGAGCAGCTGTAAAGGGACAGTTATGACTGAAAATCAAGTAAATTGTGATTCAAGATTCAGGAGAATTCTTCTGCTATTAGAGCACGATGTGATAGGCCGTTATGATATTTTTTTTCTACTTCATGAGGTTCATAATATATCAGCTGTGAATAATGACTATGAGAAATACAATACAGTTCCAGAAAAAATGAAGATTATGGGATCCACTCTTTCCTTCTTTGTCCTCTTCTCCGAAATGCATGATCTACACTGTTATTAAAAAGCCAAATTCTTCTGTATCTTCATTTGAAGGCTAAATTATTAAAGAAAGATGGGCCGATGTTCTTTTCATGTAGAAGGTGGCAGTCTGTTTCAGAATTTTTAAATGAAAAATGAGCATACATCAAATGTGGATTGATTTGGATAGGAAAATGCGTGAAAATGGCAGAACATTTGGTAGAAGTTTTCGTAGAAGGTTCCATCTTTCATTCTCCAGCAGTGTCTTGTTAATATTTTTAATATAAGTAAATTGTATATATTCTGTATTGGCACAAATGACCTCGTAAGAAACAAAATTTTGCTTGATGTGTCTGATGTACTTCATCAGATCCAAGAATCCTTGTACCAGTTGTTTCTGCTCCTAGATGTCTACCATCTTTTGGTTCAAGAAGAGTGCAGATTACCATTCGGAGCCAAGGATTGTGATGATGACGATAAAAGTTATAACCACTTTTCTGAGATGGGCTGTAACAAGTTACTCATGTCTAAATGCAGCATGCCCATAAACATCAAGGACAGCAACATTACTAATACTTGAAGCCTTAGAAAAATTGCTGGGTTTTCTTTGATATACCTGCATTTTCTACTAATATGGAGCATCGTTCTGATGAAGTGTAATGTTAATACAGTATAATTTATTTCAGCAGCGGAGTTAGGGGTTGCTTGTTCTCGGCTTGATGGTACAGTAATTCCCACAGAATTACGTTTTTTTCTCTCTCTTTTGTGGATGTAGTAAGCTGTAACTCTGCAAAACAGCCTTGTGTTTTAAACGAACTGCAGTACTGTATGGTGCAGAAATATTTGGTTTGTGCTTAGTCTCAACAGAGAAAACAGGATTATTATGTGCACCTTGGTAGTAACAGGATGGAGGAAAGAATGTAGGTGGAGAAACAGGAATTGTGCAACTTCTTTTTCTTCATTGTTTTACTGAAGGGGTAGGAAGCTGATTTCTGTTGGTCATGTAGTAAATCCAACAAAATAAATACGTCAGAGCTATAATTCTACTGTTTAGTTAACAATAGTGTATCAAACTGAAAAGAACGAAGGTAGAATAAATTCTTTCTTATTTGTCATAAAATGTGATATTTTGCCACCTGCTTCATGCTTATCAGTTCCTTGTTCAGTCAGGATCCTCATAGAGTGAAGAAGTGGCAGGATTAGGCTCAAAATTTGAATGAGAAATGTATGCACTGCTTAGCTGCAACACCATGATGGAAGTTGGTTATTTGGGTATTTTCATCCTACATCCAAAGCTTTTTCTTGGGAACTCTTTGTTCTGAGGCTACCTAGACTGCCTGCTTTAGTACAGGATTGCAGCTGAAAACCACGCTGTATGCATGCTCAGTAGTGGAGCAGGACAGATCTATGGATGGTGGCCAGACTAACATGACATGCAAATGAAACTTAGAATATGGACTGAAGAAGGAGGATGAACTGTGCCTAGTGCTTTACCTTTTCATGCTACAGGGAAATGCAGGCCTACTAAACACCAGATTTCCAAACAGCTCTGTAAGAAGCTTCAAAAAGTGAAACACAATGTCATAGAATATTTTCAGTGACTGTTTTAGAGAGCATAGTACAATACAGTGCAGTGCAATGCGATGAAAAATGTCACTGAGTGCATCTCTTGCATGTCCTTTGTAAAAAGTAGCTTTTCTATCTTAGAACTCCGGTCGCCCTTCTGTTTTCTGATTTTAACAGAACTTCATTTGTTGACACGAAACTCTTGAGATTTCCTGGACACAAAGATAAAGGTAGAAGACATTTTCTACTGGCTGTGATCCAAATCCTTTAGTCCAGCTGCCTCTAGCTTAGGCAGGAGGAAGAAGCTAAAGAGTTAAGTTGAAAAGCTGAGGAGGCTGTTCTGAATTCTCTGTTCTGTTGAGTTAGTGCCTTGAAAGCTAGGAACTTAAAACACTTTTCCCTGAGACCTCATTTATAGGGACATGCTTCTTTGCTGTCTGGTTCTGCATCACCCACTGGTTTTCACTACATAAAAAGTGCCTCAGCATTGAAATGGTTTTTACATTATATGAAAAAGGAAAAGTAACTTTATATGGGAAACGAAGAATTGCATGCAGTAAATCTCTTTAGCTTAAAAGAAAGGCAATTTCTTTACCTGTGGTGGTGTTCCTTTCCTTGTTATGGGTGTTTTGGCTAATCTATAATTTTATAAACAAGAAAAAAAGAAATGTGGTTCCGTTATCAGATTTGAGGGATCCAAGAAGTTGTACACTACTGTTTTGAAGAAAAACTACTTTGGGAAACCCTGAAGGCTACACACAGAAGTTGGAGATTCAAAGAGCAACGTGTATTTTTTGGCAGTGGCTATATGCACATCGATCATAAAATACAGAGTGCCTTAACACTTACGCTTGCAGCACGATACGTGACGTGTCAGATTTGCAGTAGGGGTTCACCCATAATTTCTGCTCTTTCAGGCTGGAATTAACATAAAAAAAAATATCCTGACCAAAAAAAGGTTGTATCAGAAACCAAGCTAATATTTTGAGGGTCATCGCATCTGATGTGATAAAAGAATATTGAGTACATTAGACATCTGACCATAAGACTGTTTTGGACTTTTAGATTTCAAATCTGCTTAGGGTATCATTGAAATTTAGCCCTGCTGGGTATCAGTTTTCTCTTCTGTTCAGGCATAGATAGTCCTCAGAGGTTGATTGTGCGCAGATGCAAGGATTTGGCTTTGGGTTTTTGGTGTCAACAGTACAGAAGTGCCTGGATTTCTGAAGAGCCTTTGCAGCCAGCCAGGCACAACTGAAGTGTGTACTTACAGAGAAATCATCCAGGCTTCTGCTAGTTAAACTGTGGTGGAAAAAATTTGCACACATGGCTCTTGACTGTTTCCACTGAAGTAAATGCGTTTCCATTCCAAGGAAAAATGGGTTCTGCTTTGTTTTTCCTTTGAAAATTAGAAATGAATCCCCCACAGGATTGGAATTGTGAAGCGTCGTTAGAGGTTTTTTCCCTTTAGCCTGATCTCTGCTTCCACTTTCTGAGTATTTTTTGTTTATTTGTTTGAAGTGGTAATTGGTAATTGTTCCAAAAAATGTATGTGTGTTGAGAATGTGGTAGTTTATTGATTTTACCAGAGTTAGTTGCCTGACTTAATTGCAAGAGTTCATTTCTAAATCAATTAAGGCAGCAAATAATTCACACAACTTCAGCTGAAGAGAACATTACTGTGATTTCAGTAGACTCATGGCTCCCCTGCAAAAACGATTCATAACAGTATTGTTTCATTGAATGTTGCCTGTTATTTTTGCATGGCAAAGAACCAGAACATCCCTGGGAAGCTGTATGTTTGTTGTCTTTTTATTAGCAAGCTGTTGGATAAATAAATTTCCACTGCTGAATGACTAAGACAGTCAAATATTTATGGTACAGACATATAGCAGTTCTTAAAGGCTCTGTTAGAAACATCTGGACAAATGACTGAACACTTTCTGTATCAAGGGCTCTCTAGGATTAATGGTCAAGGATTCTGACTAATTGCAGGCACTAACTCTTAATGAGTGCCAAATGTGCACCTGTTCACCTTCCTCTCTTAAGCTCTCCATACATATGTTGCATGGGTGATGTGCTGGTGAGCAATTGTTTTGTTCTGTAGCTTGAAGGTCATTTTTCTTTCAGCTTCTTTTTATCTTATTTCACCCATCTGGGAGCATTGGGTACAGAACAGCATGACAGGGCTGTTATTCAGCTGTAATCCAGTGGCCTTACAGATGCACTGTATCAGTCTTAGGCCATACTTAAAAATTGCTCTTTTACTTAGTGTTCTGTACTAAATAGCGTCATCTGCTTTTGTCAGTATGTGTCATTTTTTGGTAATGTCAGTGGTGCTGTTCGGAAATGCTTTCCATACCTTCCAGCAGGTAACGTCACAGCCTAAACGAAAGGGTTTATCCTGGCAATTTAAGTCTAGAACATTGCTTTTCTAGTTTTAAATGAATTTTATGCCACTGCATAAAAGGAAATGAGCTTGGGGAGATGGTGCAAAGAATAAGCCTCAACTATCCCTTCTGCTCAGAACTGGTCTCACTCCTTTAGCTTGTGCTAATTGCTATGGTAGCTGTGCTGAGCTGTGTCTTTGTCTGCAAGGTGGTAAACAGGCTTACAGAGTGAAGTTCCCTCACCTGCACAATCCCTGTGGGCCAATTTAGGGCCTTCCTAGTTGTTTGGGAAACTGAGCAAGGAAGCAGGTTTTGTGCGTGGAGTACCCACATCACATCACATATACAAGCAAATGTGAGTGTCACCATATGGAGAGACATGAGTGCCACCCTGCACGTGCGATGTTGGCTTCAGTGCACCTGCATAGCAATGTCTCCTGGATGTAGGGATCTTCTAGAGCTAGAGCCCCAGGATAAAGGCCTGTGAAGACATCTTTGCTCAGGTCCCCAGAACAGAGATTACAAAGAGCGGTTTCCTGCTGACAGCTCTCTTCAGGTGTCTTTAGGATAGTCTTGTGAAAGTTTTTGGCTTTGATAATGTAATGTGGGTATTCCACACAGAAGTGAGGTGAAACCAAACGAGACCTGGAAAAGAAGGCTTAGAGACAATTTACCTTCCAGTATTTTCCTTTCAGTATTTAAAAGGGGATTATAGAAAGGAAGGGAATCAACTTTTTACAAGGGTACACAGTGATAGGACAAGAGGGATTAGTTTTAAGCTCAAGGAGGGAAGGTTTAGATTGGATGTCAGGGGGAAGTTCTTCATGGAGGGAGTGGAGAAGATCTGGAACAGAGGCTGAGGATGCTTCATCTCTGGAGGTGTTCAAGGCCGGGTTGGATGGAGCCCTGAGCAACCTGATCTGGTACCAGATGTGGCAGTTGGAGGGATCCAACCTAAGCCATTCTATGATACCTGCAGGCTAAGGATAAATGGAGTCTTTGGTGAACTAAAATTACCGTCCCTTAACCTCACTTAAGGATTATTATAAACAAAATGTTAAAAGTCAACGGAGCAAAACTTTAAAAATTCTCTTATCACTGCTTAAATGCGTAAACAACTTTCTCTATCTTGAAACATGGCATAGGATAGTCTGGGATATGACTTTTAGAATCAGGTATTTCCTGTTATCTTTGTGCACATCTCCTTTCCCTTTTTGCATTTAGGAGCTTAAACATCGAAGTCTTTTACAATACTTATAAATCACATAGGCACACAAAATATTGGTTTTGTTTCTGAAGCCCAGACAAAGCAAATCAAGATTCTTTGCACCTGTGTAAGTGTGCAAAAGAGCAAATGACAAAAAGCAAGCTCGTGTCCTAATTTTGAAAAGCCAGTGTAATGCTGTGATGTTTTCAGCTTGCTGCTGTCCAGCTGCTGTGGAAAAGGAGCAGCTGCTCTGCTCCGTTGCCTGTTTCTGTCATGGAAGGTGCTTTGTGATTTAAATCACTTCTTTGGATGGAGAAAAGCATCTCTCTCTAATTCAGAAGCAGTCATTTATGTTGACGTGACACCAAGAAGTAAAACCCATTGGAAAGCATCACTGCAAGGATAGAGGAAAGGCTTAACTAATAAAAAAGCTGCTAGAAGCAAAATAAAAAGATGATGACATACTGGGGTCTAAATGTCTACTAAAGAGCATACTTAAAGTTTGTCTTCTGCATTTAGAAGGAAAGAGAAGTTAACTTTTTTATAACTTGCAACGCTTATCGTTCTAGAATAATCTTCTAAGTCAGAGAGCAGCATCCATCTGCTTTGTGAGTATTTCAGTCAAGGAACTGACTGTCGCCATGTGAAATCCTTTTGCCTTTTTTGGCTGGAAAAGAAATGCTTCCGAACTTGGTACAAGGCGATGGGAAGACCAGGCTTTGCAGACTGATATTCATGACTCTTTGTGCCATGTACTTTCAGGCAGTGTGTGGCGTAGCTGCTGGGTAACATTTCTTTTTTTTTTTTTTCCTGTCCCCCCCGCCTCTAAATCAGATTATCTAACAGTTAATCTGTTTTGTTGGTGTGCTCTGGGAGGGGGCTGAGCGACAGCAGCTCATTCAGGAACAGGCTCAGGGCAGGAGCACTTAAGAGAGAGCAAGCTGTTGGAAGCAAACATTTTCCTTTTACTGATTCGTGGGATTAAATTTTAGGCTGTTGTCTACGGAATTTGGCATTAACAGCCAACACATTCATCACATTAGCTTTTCTCCTCAACTTCCCTTCTGGAAAAAACGAACCATACTTTATCACTACCAGACTCCCTTGACCAGCTTATAACGCTGTGATTACTCTTTTTCGTCACTTTTTAATGCTGAACATAACCTAAGTAGTTAAATTCACAATTCCCTCATCTTTCTGATATGTGTGTGTTTTTCTCAGAAATGAGCTGGGATTGAGAGCTAGGCTACTTCTAAACTCATTCCTTTTTCTATAAACGCTTACTATTTCTCAGTGTATATAACCATGCTGATGGAATGTAGCAAGTCTGTTTGATCACAGCTTAGAGGAAAAGTGAAAATGGGTCTTGTTTTGACAGCGTTTATTGCATCAGCTTTCTGTCAGTAAGGTCCATTGGTCTGTAGATCTTGATGACTCCTGAGGAGTAGTTTATTTAGTGCTTGATGTTTATATAATGTCTGAAAACTGAAACCTCCTGTAGCTGCCTGTTTTTTTATATCATGATATAAAGGAGGGGGCAGGGAAGACCAAAGTCTAATTAGTGTGAGTGATTCTGTGCCTTGTGTACGCTTTTCAGAGGCTTTGCTGTCTCTTAGCCATATTGCTGCTGCAACTGAGGAGCACATCACAAGGGCACCCTGGTGCAGACCCCGAGTGCATTAATAGATTAGCACAGCGTATTTGTGCAGTGGCAGCTTCAGCTTTCAGAAAGTCTCTTCATAAGTGGGAAAACAAATGATGTTAGCTAACACATAGCAACTGGCAGGAGGTAAAAGCTTAATGAAACTAAAACAATAGGCAGGTCTCGCAGGCTGCAGCAAGTGCTATGGGGAGACTGTGAAATAAGCAGAGCCCCTGGTAATATGTGTTAAACTATACCTTACCTTTTTCAGAACTGCATTTAACTTTTATTTCTAGGTTAAATGGTAGAAGAACGTCTTCTGATATCACAGAGATCAGATTTCAGCCAGCAGTGACAGGGCTGAACTAATAACTGTAGGGGATAAACCACGGACTAGACAGTTGTGCCAGAATAACAGGAAAACTCAGTATGGAGTCCCACAGTCATAACTATGTGTATTTTATTTGGAGATGCTGTGTTTACTTAGCCTGTGAAGCAGCCTTTCTCATATACCTGCCTTGCTTGTATCTAGGTATTTCTGCCCATGAAGAGTGTGTGATTTGCATGATACTTGTCACTGCAGTGCTCAGAAAATCCTGAAGGCAATAGGTGGAGATATGCCAAGTGGTCTTTTGAAAGGCCTCAGCAGTGCAAGATGCTGAGAGCAGCTGTGGTTCTGGAGGGGATGGCAAATAGCTGGGAGGGTCACAACCAAGACTGGCTGTGATCTAAAGTGGTGGTCTTCCATCTCCCCTGCACCTCATTTTTCCAAAGGACAGCAGACAGTGGAAGCTAGCTAGACCAGTCCAGATCCTTCCATCTTCTTTTTGTTTTCGGAGTTCACACTTTTCCTTTTATTTCTTTTTTTTTTTTCCTAATCTCTCCTCTTAACTCTTGCACCAACCCTTAGCCCCGTTGTAAGTGTAGCTCTTTTGCCCTTCTTCAATTACTGAAGTCAGTCAGTCTGAGCTGGCATCCAACATCTGGAGGGGTTAGGTGTGAACGAGCCGATTTCCACAATGCCATGAAGTTTCTCGCCCCAGCCCTCGTTCCCTCTGACTCAGCAAGCTGCTTTGAAAATCTGACAGAAACAGAGCACCTACTTGGCTGCGTGCAGTTCAGGCAGTTTCATTTTCAAGTCCACCATCAGCCCACCTTGGCCCAAGATACAGAACTACAAAAGTCTCCAGTCTTAAATGTTTCAGATTTTAGCCTTTTTTGGGTCCAGTTTCTTCCGCTCCTTCAAGTTGCTCTTGTGTAACTTCAGAGAAACCAGGAAGATTTTGCCAGCAGAGCATTTGACTAATGCTGTGCACTAAGAGAGTTATTTTGAAGATTAATCATGAGTATGTCATGAGTATGTAAATAGTTTTTTGCTTATATAACAGTTTCTCAGAGCGGTGGCTTCCGACAGCTGCAGTTCAGTTTTCCAACTGCTCCTTTCTAAAAAATGAAGAAAATAGAGGACAGCAAGTATAAAAATGTTCGTTTCTAATGTAAACACTTTGGTTTTAGAGGAGTTACTGAATTAAGCAACTACTGCAAGATGTAGAAAGCATTGCGTTAGAGACTGAAGGTGTTAAGAGTCATGCATAATTCAAGACCAAATCCCCCAGGAACAGTTCACATAACATACGTAAGATATTGAGGGTTTAATACAAGGAAATTGAAAAGGGCAGCATTTGCTGTAATCCAGGTGTTTTGTTATTGCATGCAGATATTTACAGCCTAGTGAAGAAGACGCCATTTAGTGTTGAAGTACATTTGAGTGAGAAGCAAGACAGGGGAATTGATAATATCTCAGTGGTTAAGCACATTAGAGTAATACATCAGCCCTCTGTTCTTAAAACACAAGAAAATTTTATCATACCTGGGAAGTCCTATGGGATTCTCTTTTCTGCTCAGGAGTGGCGATATGAGAATTTCAGAACTGAATATCTTAACTCACTGCACTCCAGCTTAGTATTATGTATTAATCACTGTGGAAGGCATCACCTATATGCAACTCGGTAACGTTTGGCTGATTTTCAGCCAGTACTGTAGACCCCTACATAGAAGTGATAGGAGAATTTCAGTTGGTTCTTCTCATAAGCTCTGAAAACTTTGCAGGTTGGAATAAGCAACCTTGCAAAAGCTACTAGATGTAGATTTGCAGTGTGGCAAGTGAACTGCTTTCTTTTTTTTGGAGGGTCCTCCTGCTCTGTAGCATTTAGGGTAGCACCCCAGGTCAGTGTTTATGCAGCAGCTGTCATTGACTTGCATAGAACACTGCTTCCAATCAGAAGGAGGACTGTGTATGTTTTGGGATAGCTCTCCCTCCTAGTTTCTCTGGGGTTAGCTGGAAGTCAGCTTTGTTTGTCTTTTCGTGCTCTGTTTTGTACTAGTCTGCCTGATATGGGAGAACTGATTTAAAAGCTGCCCACAATGTTTTCTCCTCAAAAGAAGTCTGCATGGGAAATGAAAATATAATGGACTGACAGATTTCAAACCTCTAGGTCAACACATCTTACTGAGTTAATTGCCTAGTGACCTCCCTTCTGGATCCTTGACAAAGCCTGACTTTTTAAAAACATGTTCTTCTG